>JAECMU010069093.1:0-16979 GCA_016106625.1 Dracogyra subfuscus
CAGTATCTCTCTTGGATTTCCATGAAATGTTGTTTATAAATAACTGCATCTATGCGATCTTTTCTTAGATGCACAAGATCGAATACAATTTTTGGTGGTTTGATACACCAAGGTGGCAAAATAAAATATGAAGGAGTTTCCAAAATGTCTGTTAAATCGATGTTGGAAACTGATAAAAACTGCCTAATGCGAAGACCAAAAGTTCGAATTGCATTCGGCTTCGCATCAAACAGCTTCACATATTTATTATCAAACACCGCATTATGTGCAGGATGATTTGGCATTGATTTAATCTTAGTGGCATACTGCAGAGAAAGCTTTGCACGTCTAGCACCCAAACTAGGTTCGTGTGCATCGACGTACAGGCTCTCCACAGGAGATGTTTTGAAAGCACCAAGACAAAGCCTAAGTCCCTGGTTGTGTATAGGATCTAACATTTGCAAGTAAGACTTACGTGCTGACCCATACACAATGCACCCATAATCAAGTTTAGACCGAACTAAAGATCTATAAAGTCGGAGCATAACCTTTCGATCTGCTCCCCATTCAGTCTTTGCGAATAACCTTTAAGATATTGAGGACCTTTAAGCCCTTCTTTTTCACATACTGTAAATGAGGAACAAAAGATAGCCTCCTGTCAAAAATAACCCCCAGAAACTTGGTCTCCTCCACAACTGGAACCGGATTTTTGTCCAGAAACAGCTGAGGATCTAAATGGTGACCTCTTTTTTGGCAGATATGCATACAGACTGTTTTTGACTTTGAGAATCGAAATCCATTGTCAGTTGCCCATTGTTGAAGTTTATTCAGACAAAGCTGCAACTGACGTTCAATGATACTCATACTGGACGACCTGTAACAAATCTGAAAATCGTCGACATATAACGAGTTATCAACGCCAGAACAGAAGATAAACAAAAAGATAATATTTGTGATTTTTAAAATTAACAATTGACATATTTTGTAAGTGGCAGAACTAAATATCTGTGTGTCTTCTAATGTTTAATAAGTAATACAATTTTTTGTTTTTGATTTAGTGTAAATGTAAAGTATTTTGTTTTAATGTAATAAATAAATAACACTTTCAAGAGTCCACAAATGATACTTTCAGACCGTGCTGCGTGACTTCAATCTGTCGGTCCCAGGGGGCACTGTTGTTGCTCTGGTTGGATTGTCAGGAGGAGGTAATGTGGTTACTTTGTATTTTAAAAAAGAATTATTATTATGTATATGAAAAAGAAAATAATTTTAAAATATATATTTTACCCATTATAAAACAGTTGTTATTATGGACTTTTACTTGAAATACTTATTAGAGAATTAGAGAGATGGTAATTTAACATATTGCATATGTAACTAAATTGTAATGACTAGAGAGAAAGTAGTTTAATTACATATGAATCATAACTAAACTATATAATCATGAGCGTAGGTAGGTGCTGGGGGGGGAGGGGGGGCCACTTCTATATTTACACTCTTTTACACTATTATAAAGCAAATATAAAGCAAAATAACTCAAAAGTGTGGGGGCACATGCCCCCCACGCCTTTTCCTACACCAGTGATAATTGTATCTCCACAAGAAATACTCACTTTATAACTTGCACTTAATAATTGGAAATACTATTAGTAATGCATTTATCAAATAATCAGAAAGATTACATTTACTACTTTTACGTGTACAAGTAATAACTACCAGAACACTGACATTACCTCTGTGATATTACACATAAAAATACCTACTTCCAAGTAATCTGTGGTGTTAAATCTGTTCAGGAAAGTCAACTGTTGCTGCTCTCTTGGAAAGGTTCTATGATGTGTCTAATGGGAAGATAACTCTAGATGGCAAGGACATCAGGAGTTTAGATCCAACATGGCTACGGGGGAAAGCAATAGGATTCATCAACCAGGTATATTGATATTGTTTGTTTTTAAAGTGTTTTTTTTTCCCTTTTTCCATTAACATCTGTGTTGATTTTTCATAGCCTGACAGTTGATTTCTTTTCAACAAACAAGTGCACTCCCCGCACCCCTACGGCTAGTAGTCGGGCCCGAACATCCCAAAAGCCAATGAGATGGTCCAAATATTTCTACTGTATGCTCTGTCTAGCTCAGGAAAAAAAAGAAAGAAGTTACATGTACAGTCACGTGACCAGAACTAGACGGAGCATACAGTAGAAGAATTTAAGCCATCCCATTGGCTTTTGGGATGTCCGGACCAGATAACTAGCCATAGGGGGAGGGGGGGGGGGGGGTTTGTGCACTTGTTTGAGGACAGGTAATGTATCTCCAGTTTTCGCCATTCTGTTTTTCTGCTTTGTTTCCCTATTTATGACAGGATGGGGTGCATCTATCTCGGTGGTAGAGCGTGAAGAATCATAGGATCCTTTGCCCTTAGTGGAATCCAGTTTATTCCCATCTCAACGTTCACTGCTGGTACTGTCCTGTCTATGGGAAAGTGCATATAACAGATCCCTTGCTGCTTTATGAATAGCAGCACTCTGTATGGTGGGGGAGGGACATAGATGAGTGTTACAGTGCTCGTCTCATGCGTTATTGATCTAGGATTGATCCTCATCAGCCTATTTCTTATTCCAGCCAGTGCTCCACAACTGGTGTAACAAAGGCAGTGGTATGTACTATCCTGTGTGAAATGGTACATATAAAAGATGCCTTGCTGCTAATCGAAAAGAGTAGCCCATGAAGAGGCAACAGTGGGTTTCATCTCTCAATATCTGTGTGGTCCTTGACCATATGTCATACGGCATATAACCATAACAAAAAGTGTTGAGTGTGTTGTTAAATAAAATATTTCTTTCTTTCTTTATGGTGGTAACAAGTTTCCTCTCTTTCTGTTGACCAAATGTCAAAATAGCCATTGATTAGACACCAGGTCTTCTGGTCATACACTTTTAGAATATAGACAAAAGTTTGTAATAAAAGACTTGAGATTTTAAAGTCTTGACAATGCCATACAAATTGTTTGCGTGAGCGTCATTAAAGTGTAGACTAAAGGTTTTATAAGCATGGGCCCAGATACCCTAGTTTAAAATGTGCTGAGGTGTTGTTAAACACCTTTCCTAGCTTCTGACAGTCTGTGATGTGTAGCTGATGTTTAAATCAAACATCCTACCAAATGTAAACTCAAGAAATCTTGTTCCTTTAGGTTTCCTGTAACTAGCTTATGGACAGAAAACTACAGTTATTGATAACAACGTGATAATTTTTGTCACAGACCTGTAGTCAGGTTGATAAAGATTTATCCCAGTGTAATAGGGAACGAGACATAGCCCAGTGGTAAAGTGTTCACTTGATGTGATGTCACTTTGGGATCAATCCCCATCAGTGGGCCCATTGGGCTATTCCTTGCTTCAGCCAGTGTACCATGACTGGTAGATCAAAGGTTGTAGTATGTGCTATCCTGTCTATGGGTAGTGCATATAAAATATCCCTTGCTGCTAATCAAAAAGAGTACATGTAGCCCATGAAGTGGTGACAGCAGGTGTGGTCCTTCACCATATGTCTGATGCCATATGACCGTAAATACAATGTGTTGATTGTGTCATTAAATAAAACATTTTCGTCCTTTCCAGTGTAATTGTCACCTGAAATAGGTATCTACATGTATAACTTGATATCCAACCCCCAACTCTCAGAGTGGGTGTCAGTACTTTGTCTGTCCCGAGTCTGCTGTTTGCATTTTCTTGTGTATGTTTATGATCAATACATGTATTTTGGTACTTTCTAAATGATCTGAAATGTTAAAAAGTGTTTTGTTTTTTTATGAAGTATTTGGATGTCAAACATTTGATACTTCTGGCATATACAGGTAGTCTTTGAGGGAACCCACCACATTTCTTCAGTATCAGCAAGGGCTTTTTATATGCATTTTCTCACAGACTACACAGCACATACCATAGCCTTTGATATACATTTACCAGTCTCTGGGCACTGGTTGGGGATGGAAATAACCTAATCAGAGAATGGATTCCCTGGGGAGATTTGATCCCATGACCAAAGCAACTCGGACAAGTGCTTTACCATCTGAGCTACAAGTAGATTGCGACACTTTATGTTTATTATAGAGTGCTTATCATACTTCTATTTAAAGGCACTGAAAATAGTTTTAAAGACATCTACCTTTTCTGTTTCAAATAAAATGTTTTAAAAGTTTGTTTTGTTTAACAACACCACTAGAGCACACTGATTTATTAATCATGGACTGTTGAAACCTGCTAACATTTATCCATCAGTAGCGACAAGTTAATTGTGAAAAGCTGTATTTATAATAACTATGGTTAGTGGTTTTAATTTATGATTACCGTAAGTGTTTATTGATATTGAATATGTTTTCAGGAACCTGTTTTGTTTGCAACATCTGTGATGGAGAACATACGTTATGGTAAACCAGATGCGACAGATGTTGAGGTATGTTTTACTTAGGTGATTATTGGTCATTTGATGCCCAAAAATGTCACTGTTGACCGAAAGGCAATTTGCAAACTTTTGTGGATTTGCTGATGTCATAAGATTTGTTATGATGTCATAGAATGGAATTTAGTCAAACTGAATGCAACTCTGTTTACACTGCAAAATTATAGGGACATTACATTGTTACTATATTGATTTAATATGTATTACTGTAAAATGAGTATTATTCCTGTGTTTGTAATTTTCGCATTTTTAATTTGTCCATGAAAATCACACTTAAGCTAATAGGCCTAATTACTAAAAAGAAAAAGAAGACGACGACAAACAAAATACAGTACATTTACTCACAATACTTGTACGACCAGTATGGTCAACTGCTAAGAAACCAATAACAAATTTGTTTTGTTATTTTTCCAAAATAAAATTTGGACAACACGCTTCTCACTCAGTACTTCTTTCAATTTTTAACTGGCCAATAAAAATAAGGTACACTTTACTGATTTGTGAAGTTCCTATAAATGTCACCCAACTAGCTTTTTTTAATATTAGTGTACAGGAACAAAACGGGATTCGTAGCGGTTTTTAAATTCCTTGAAAGTCTTTGAATTTGAAATTATAATTGTTTTAGGTCTTTGAAGGTCTTTGAAAGTCCTTGAATTCTCACAAATCATAGCCAAAGCATTGATGATATCTTTTACAGCAGCATGCACTTGACATTTTTCAGTTACATGCAAGCTTTAATCTGTCATGATGCATGTGAAAATGCTCAATTGTTTGCCATAGACAGCAGCATAAACAAACTGATTTGTTTTTTAATTTTTTCCTACCACAAAAATTAAAAACTACGAGATGGCTGTATTTTCAATATCACAAAAATTAACTCCCGTTTTACAGTATGTACATGTATGTATGCATATACATATGGGATCTATTAATTTTAGTTTTATCTGTTAAAAATTAATGAAAATATAGTTACAGCAATTGAAACTGATATCACCTTTTAACACATTGTGAGTCAGATACTTAAAGAAGCAATCATTTCATTTCGTAGGTGATTGAGGCGGCCAAACTAGCAAATGCTCACGACTTTGTGACTCAGTTTCCGCAAGGTTACGACACGGTGCTGGGTGAGCGGGGGGTCACCGTGTCGGGAGGACAGAAACAGAGGATTGCCATTGCTCGTGCCCTCATCAAGAATCCCTCCATTCTCATACTGGATGAGGCTACCAGGTTTGTTTACTTGTGAGCCCTGATAAAAAAAATATAAAAAATGTTTGTGTTGTTTTACAACACCACTAGAGCACATTGATTTATTAATCATCGACTATTTGATGTGAAACATTTCTGACATATAGAAACTCTCTACATTTTTCCATTAGTAGCAAGGGATCTTTTATATGCAACATCCCATAGACAGGATGACACATACCACAGCCTTTGATGTATCAGTCATGGTGCACTGACTAGAACAAGAAATAACCTAACAGGAATTGATCCCAGACCAACCATGCATCAAACGAATGCTTTACCACTGGGTTATGTCCCTCCCCTTAAAAAATTAATTCTCATTTTAAACCAGGCTACGAGGTTTGTTTACTTGCAAGCCGTCTTAAAATAAAAAATCATTCTCATAGTGGCCGAGGCTACAAGGTTTGTTTACTTGTGACAGTCAGTGGAAAATCATGTTTACTGAGGAGTTTTCAGTTACACAATGTAGAGCAAACTAAATGTAAGTTCTGTGTCAGATCTCGCTGTTAATTTGATCTAATTTAGATTATGTGGACCCATTTAAGGTGTTAAAGTATTGAGCATTGATACATGTATACAGAGAAACCTGTCTAAATCAATCCCTGAACAAGTCCTAGAAACCCCCTAGAAACTGAATTCTGTCTAATCCCTTTGTAGTATTCTTTTTTATTGTTCACATTTTAAGGTGAGCTAAAATTACTCTCCTTGATCTACATGCAATCTCAGAGAAGTAATATGGAACAAGGGATTTAAAAAAAAATAAAAAATAAAAAAAATTATTATTATTATTATTATTATTTTTGTTTTTTAAATTATTTCTTTATTATTATTTTTTGTTTTTCTTATTATTATTTATTTATCTTCATTTTTTTTCTTATTTTTTTTTCTTTATTATTATGATTATTATTTCTATGATTATTATTAAAAAATTTTTAATTTATTACTATTGTTTTTTTATTTTGTTATTAATAATTTGTTTCATATTTATTTGTTTATTTTACTTCTTTCTGAGTTTCTCTTATTTCTTCTTTCCTTTTTCTGGTAAGGAGTTTATTACTGTTATAACATATTATTTGTATTCTTGTATATTGTTTATCCAAAAGCATTAATTTAAGGTAGTGATACCAGGGCCTCCAACCCTAGTATTACCGTATTTCTTATCTGGAGATAATAAACTTTAAAAAAAGAAGAAGAAAAAAACAGAAAAAGAAAAGAAGAGTGATCACTTCCCTTAAAGGACAAGGTCTGATGTGTGTGCATGGTAAATACTATCAGGAACAAACTTTTATTCATCGACAGACAGAGTGATAGATGTGTTTGAACATATTTATTCATTTTTCAATTTCTGAATGACTATCTGAGTTATTTGACAACTGGGTCTGCATGAGGCAGCCATGGAACTTGCAGACAAGTCAAATCATACAAACATGACTGATCGAAAAGTTGGGGGTCAGAACAACAGTCTATCATTGAGTCGAGTTTTAACGGTCTGTCACTAAGCAATGCTGAAAAGTGGTTTTAGCCATCAGAGCCTATTTTACATGTATCTCTTGTACATGGAATTATCTCTAAACTGTTAGAAGGTTAAAGTTTTAGTGGCCAAAAATTAATACATGTATTTGATTCACACTGACTTTCATTCTGAGAGTTAAACTGATGTTGGGTAGTCGAAGAAAATGATTACTAGTTGCAGGTAAAGAGTATTGTTTTTATGTTGGTGTTTTGAACTACTGTTAGGCACTATGTATTGGAGAATACACGCTTGTTAACTGTCAATTCTTGAAAATTACCGTACCTACTTTGGCCAAAGGGTTCGTTAAACATAATCTACAGCTAAATTAAAAGTATGGTTTTATTATTACACCCACCTTAATAACTCTTATCTATATAAATTGTTTAATAAAAGAATGAAAATGTTAGTTGTTTTGACTGCTTTTTGTTTCTGTGTTGTTTTCAGTGCGCTGGATGCAGAGTCGGAAAGAGTTGTACAAGAAGCGTTAGATAGAGTCATCAAAGGTGAACAGTGACTTGGTTCTGTGTGTAACCTCACCCTAACAGAAAATACAGAAACATATTTGTTGAACATTAAAATATATCCGTGCAAAGATGTCCTACATGTAGGTTACAGGTTGGAATCAGATCATAGATTTGTATTTAACCACACCATAGCAGTGAACAGAGAAACATATTTGTTTAACATTAAAATATATCCGTGCAAAGGTGTCACAGGTTACAAATTTGTTTTCATTGATTTAGGTGCACTGTTAAATATTTATGGAGTAAAATCCGCTACATTTCTGATTGTTACCATAGTAAAATGTGTCATGGATTATTTTTACAAATATTATTAATTAATATTCTTTTTTTCTCTCTCCTTTACAAAGTAAAAAAGATAAGACAGAGGTATTACTTTTCCAAACAGTGGCAGCATCAATGTTTGTGATAAAGTTTAATGTTAAAATTTCATGTTTAGATCTATTTCTCATACACTATAAGTCCGAGGTCAGTGTAGTTGCACCTATAGAGAATACTACATGAGTGGTCACTGGATATCATACCATTTATTTTTTGTGCATATTTTTTAACATATGTAGTTTCAGAAAAATTAGTTGTACCATAAATGGTAACTTAACGGCCACAAATGTACTATTCTTTTTGTTACACATCCTCAAAAAACCCAGGTTTAAAATAAATTCAAACCTATTTATGGCACTTGTGTGGCAGTTAACTTACGAGTCACACTGTAATCAGTTCTAGGTTACCTAACATGTTACAGAACAATTAATTTCACTCGTCCTTTATTTTATTGAATGGTATGGCTTTGGTGACCAGGCCGTCACCATGGAGTCACCAGTCACACAAGTCTGAGTGAAAGGTCAACTCCAACATATTTTTGAGACAATATTGATCTGTAATGGATCATCTCTTATGCTGTGTTCATTTGGTGCTTGAAAATATTGTGAATTCACACGTTCCAAATTGGGAACACGACTTCACCAAGTAGAGAGAGTTCAGTCAATTTACAGACAACCTGCACTGTCACTCGACCTCGCACATGACAACTTATGTTCTGCCATTTTAAAAATAATATTTTTATTTTATTATTATTTTAATTTTTTTATTGTCCCCAGACTATTAGACAGTGCCAGTATTGGGGAGCCCTGATACACCGCTTACAATATATCTTAAAATTAACATACATATGTGTGTAAACATTCATACATACATGTACACATTACAAACTCACATTACATTTTATTCTGATGTATGCAGGTACAAATCAAATTGAAATAGTACTTCCTTTTATGCACACCTTATGGTCCAGGACTTTTTCAATTATGTTCTGCTATTTTTTCAATGAATTATGAAGATGGAGACAGGAGATCAAAAATTCTTCCCAAGTTCACAAGTTGGTCTTCACAGGTTATTTTGCCAACTTGTGAATTGGGAAATATTATATTAAAGATAGCAGCATTACACCAGTGTGTATGGAAAGGATGTTTATCACAGTGCACTAAAACATATTGGGCTAGGTGAGACATTCACTTCATTTGAGTATACAATTGTTTTCAGGTCGCACCGTCATCGTGATCGCACATCGTCTGAGCACCATCAGGAACGCAGACTTGATTGCTGTTGTCGCAAATGGAAAGATTGTTGAGGTAATGTTTTGTGTTCAGAATCATGCTGGGACATTCCAGCCAGTGCACCATGACTGGTACTGTGTATATCAAAGGCTGTGGTATGTGCTATCCTGTCCATGAAATGATGTACATAAAAGATCCCTTGCTGCTAATAGAAAAATGTAGCAGGTTTCCTATCTAAGATAATACAGTGAAACCTCTCAAAATTGGACCCTCTGTAAACTGGAATTCCTCCAAACTCGGACATTTTTAAAAATCAGTACAGAAAATAACCTTTTTAAACCAGATACCTCTTTTAACCGTACAGTTTACTTAGTCTGGAGGGTGTCTGGTTTAGAGGGGTTTCACTGTATGTCAAATTACTAAATGTTTGACATTCAATAGCCAATGATTAACAAATCAAAGTTTTTCCGGCTGGGGCAGAATGTAGCTCTGCTATTTGATTGTAAATCGCTCACCAAAACTGCAGTGGGTCTCGTGATCAATCACTCTCAATAGACTTTTGTTTCTTACATTTCAACCAGTGCTCCATGGTCCATACATCAAAGGCTGTGGTGTGTTCTATCCTGTCTGTGGGAAAGTGCATATAAAAATTACCTTTTTGGTTTATACTGGAGTAGCAATAAGGATTTTTTTCCAGGAGTCCATTTTGTTTTTCAGTGGACTCATTTCCACCTGAATTGCCTCATTTCCATGAGTCTATTCTCAGAATTCATGAGTCCATATTTTTTTCAAGAAATACAGCTTTAATGGAAATGAGGCAATTCAGGACTCCTGGTAAAAAAAACCTCCTTAATGCTACCCCTGCTTAAGTACACTTGGCTAACTGAGTCCATGCATCCAGATCACTCAGAACGTGGTGATGATGAAATAATGAAGGAAACATGCATCTGGAATGGGTCTTTGAAAAGAAACGGGGACGGTTTTTTGGCTGTTCACAACTTGGACGCAGCGAGGATTAAGTAGGAATAGATTAGTGTACAATCCATTCTATGATTTTTTAATGCAAGCAGGATTTGCTGCATGCAGCATTTCCTCCTTGCGACAAAAGCATCAGATCGACCACGTAGATACATGTAGGACGCAGATTAATCTGAGATACACCGCCTACCGACCCCCTACCACTCGCAGAATAGTCTGCGTTAAATTGCCATTCGCAGACTAATCTGCGGGAAGTCTCAGAACAGTCTTCGTTTGATCGGCAAATAAACAGAATAATTATAATTTTTTCCAGGTTCTTAAAAACATTTGATGCTTCTCCTATAAATTTTATGAACAACTGATAGAAGAAATTCTGAGGAAGACCCTGTTTGTAGACAGAACGCAAATGATTCTAAGCTTGTAGCAGACCATTTGCAGACTATTCACAGACTGTTAGCAGATAAGACGCAGAATAGAAAATTCATTTTCCCCCATATCTACCCCCCCCCCCCACCCCCGATCGGTTGCAGACTGTTCGCAGAGTGATTGCTTCCTAACGCAGAATAGTCTGCAATAGGGTAAGATTTTGTCGAAATCTCAACTTAAATGCAGCGTATTTTTAATGGAAACCCATCGTGAACATGACTTAAGCCTGGTGTGACCGGGCTATAATAGCGTAATGTATATCAACTGAGAGGAGTGATGTCACAGTGAATTGTGTAATATTATACTAAAATTATACAGCTGATTGACTAAAAAACTGTTTCTGGCGTGCATCCTTTTGTTGATGGTTAATCTGACCCTCATTTCAAGCAAATAAATCCTTTAGAGCTTTCTCCAAGGATTGATTATTTTAAACCATCTACATCTACAATAGGACTAAAAATGATTATTCTCCCTGTCTCTCTATTTGTTAAATGTCAAAATAACCCATTAAATACTAGATAATCATGAATTAAATTGTTCCCAGGTGTTATTAAACAAATATTCCTTACATTTCCTCCATTTTTTTTTATTAAACAGAAATATAATGCAGTCCTCTTATTCATTTTCTCTCCCCAGAAATGTTAGCATCGTACAATTGCAGGTAGTGTTATTTGCGTTTTATAATGTCGAATACTATCTGTTTTCCAATTTTAAATCTTTCTGTTTTGACTGTGGATTTGAATCCAATTCTTGTATTACTTTGACTTTAGTTTCTAAAGAAAGTCTGATACGTTGCCGTTTTGGGGGTCACTCCGCCATTATAAATGAAATAAGACAACACCAAATATATCGGTGACTTGCACATATTTATACATGCGTTAGGTAGACAAGTATAACTCGCCAAATTCATAAGAGTGAAATCAGTTAGGTATCAACACACACACTAATATTAATCTGATTGATCTACCAACCTACTGCAATAAGAGTAAACTTCACACAAGTTCAGTTACATTTTGTATTTGATCTTGCGATGGTGTCCTGATTACTTGGCAATTGATGATCATTGTTCAACTACATGTAATTAAGAAGCCTGTCATTCAGTCAAATCCCAATCTGGTGTAGACGGAAGTAATTAATGAAGGAACGGTTCTTTTGTTCTTGATTTTTGATCCAGAGATAAATGGTAGCTGGACGGGGCTTTAAAAATAGACTGATTTACGCAGAGTCCACTGTATTTAGAGAAAAACAAGTTAATGACATCAGTATACATGTATCTGTGTTATCCTATGCAGGTAAGAATGGGAAATTTCTCATTCAGCCTGAACAGGATAAATCAGATATGCCACATAATTAACTCGTTATTACATGTATCTTTATCATGCAGACCATACAAATTAAGGGAAATACTGTTATTTCTGTTATTTAAGTCACATTGTAACATGACCTAGAGGTCAAATGATTTTGTAACATAGCTATACATGTGACGTAACCTAACTGATGTTATACATGTAAGTCATATCCTAGGAGTAGCAGGATTTGACTTTGCTTTATCCGTCATCATATTTTGTCCATAGAAACAATGGTTGCAGGATAAATTTATGATAAATGTCTGTGGTGTATTGCTAATAGTGTATTGATAGGAACATAGCCCAGTGATAAAGCACTCGCCTGGTGGCTGATCAGTCTAGGATCCAGCTAGTGTACCACAACTGGTATATCAAAACCTATTGTATGTGCTAGCCTAAATCTGAATTGGTGCATATAAAAGATTCCTTGCTACTAATGGAAAAATGTAGTTGGTTTTTCTTTTAAGCCTATATGTCAGAATTGTCAAATGTTTGAAATCCAATAGCCATGATTAATAAATCAATGTGGTGTTGTTAAACAAAACAGACTTTTTGTGTAATTTTCTTTTCTTCTTTTGTATTTTCAGAAAGGAAATCACAAGTCTTTGAAACAGAAAAGAGGTCTTTACTGGGAGCTGATTAGAAAACAGGAACTTGAAGAAGAAATCTTAGTTCACGAAAAACAAGAAACTGAATTTTAATTAATCAAGTGATTAGTGATAATTAATACAATCTGTGATATGTGACATTTTTAATATTAATAAGTATTAATTTTAACAGTGACTTGAAGAAGATTCTTTATGGACCCAAGTATATGTATTACTAATAGTCATGTATATATAGTGAGAGCAGGATATGACAGTTGAAGAGTAAAGAAACAGTTATAATACACAGACAGTAAATGGTTAATAATGTAGGATCTGGCTGTCGTCCTCTCATAGTAAGAGGGCTGACCTCTGTTATGAGACTCGTCTACAATTTCCGCATCCTAACAAGTCCCCAATCACTGGCACTGGCATAGGAAGCAGGGGTGGAAGCAAGGTGGGGGGGCATGTGCCCCCCACCCACTGTATAGCAGCAGTGATGGTTTATATATATTTATATATGTATTTAAATATATAACTGTATATGCCCCTCCTCCCCCTCCCCCTACCCACACCCACCCTTTTGAGCACCTTCCTAGGCCAGTGACTGGTATATCATTTCATTTAATTTTAACTTATTTTCGTGCTTCTATCCAATCAAGGTTCAAGTACGCAGTCCTGGGCACACACCTCAGCTAGCTGTCCAGGACAGTGGGTTAGTGGTTAGTTATTTAGTGAGAGAGAAGAGGATGTAATGGTCTTACACCTACCCATTGAGTTGTTAAAATTTGTTCGGTTTGGAGCTGGTACCGGACATTGAACCCTGTACCTACCAGCCTTATGTCTGATGGCTTAACCACGACACCACTGAGGTCGGTGACTGGTATGTCAAAGACTCTGGTATGCACTATCCTGTTTATTGAAAAATGGATATAAAAGATCCATCTCCTGCTTACTAGTCTCCTATTGGTCCAAATGGAGGGAGCTATAGGTTTCTCTGTCTTTTTATTTGTCTGTCCATATGTCCCATATATAGTTCAGTTGAAATTTGGTATGTAGTTTATTGAGTACTGTTACATATCAAATTTGAGTTTCATGGGGATTTACCTAAAAATTTTTACAGTTATGGCCTTGAAATTAGGAGATAAAAAAAAAATTGTTCTCCGGAAGTTTTTTTTTGTTGTTGTTGCAGTACCTCAAAGTATTGAGCTGAATTTTTTTGTATATCTTTATCATGTACCGTTACCGATCAAGTTTAACTTTTATGAGTATTTACCCATTTTTAACAGGGTTATGGCCCTTGAACTTAGGAGATAAGAAAACTTGTTGGGTCCGGTAGGGGACATGTATTGCTTTAGATTTTAGTCTCAGAATGGGTGCTTGGTAGTAGTAACCTATGTGATAACAGTGGTTTTCTCTCTCTGTCTATCAGCACAAAATGACTATACTTGTATTTTAAAGAGTTTTGAGGTGTCATGAACGGCAATATTATTTTACCTGAGGCTTGCCAATGGAATTCATCATACCTTCTGATCCCATGCTTAGATTACCTTCTGAGTCTACACTCTAATCTGTAACGACATCACACACATACAACTTGTATGGCATTACCATGACATTTAAGTCTCAGACTGATAGAGTATTGTGTCTGGACATTTTAAAGTTTATAGTTTTTAGGCACGGATCCGGAGCCAGAGCCAGATGAGAACAAAGATGTAATTTAAGTCATTACTTTTTTCAGTCATTAATCATTAAATACTTTTTTTGGTACTACCAACTCATCAATAAACGTGTAGAAATCGTGTTTATTCACTGGTGACCATTTTGCAGTTTAATTTACTTCAAGGTACATGATATGATTTCTTTTAACATTTTACATTTGTCTTGTCAAACAAGGTTTGGATCTTATAAAATAATAATGTAAGTTTTATTGGCAGTACAACATTTATTTTTACATAAAGTACTGTATTAAAACAGTATAAAAATATGCATTTGAGACTTATAATGTAGGAGTGGAAATGAAGGAAATGTTTTATTTAATGACGCATTCCACACATTTTATTTACGGTTATATGGCGTCGGAATATGATTAAGGACCACATAGGTATTGAGAGAGGAAACCTGCTGTTTCCACTTCATGGACTACTCTTTTCGATTAACAGCACGGGATCTTTTATATGCACCAACCCACAGACAGGATAGTACATACCATGGCCTTTGTTAAACCAGTTGTGGAGCACTGGTTGGTATCTAGGAGTGGAGTAACATCCATGCAGTGATATTCAGACAGACACACACACACTCTCTTCAGACACGGTGGAAGCAAGTAAACATTGATGGGGCTGACTGATATTGAGAGCGCAAAGCAAAGTTTCTGGGAAGTTCGGGGGTGTGCTCTTTTGTAAGATTTACTACTATTTCTGATTCAGAATTAAACATGCCTGTCTTATCAAAACACATAATCATCCATACATTTACACACACACACCCGACACATGGATGCCTTACAGTTAGTAAGCGATTCGGTGACATAGGTTCGAGTCCCAGCAACGGCACTGGACAATTTGTGAGGCCAGAAAGGATTTAGTTATCCCAGCGCCAGAGTGTTAATATTTATGTAACAGTCAACCTCAACATACAAACAATATATAGTCATACGACATACATCAATACATACATATACTAGTATGTTATGCACGTAAGTAGGATGGACAGCGTGGACTATAGGCCCCATGCATGTGGTTAAGTAAAACAGCATCCCTTTTTTTATGGATGCCTGGATAGCTCGGAACGCATCATGGTTATTCAGCAACTTTCGGGCAATTCGGTGACATAGATTCAAGTTCCAGCAAAGACATAAGACAATTTGTAAGGCCAGAAAGGATTTTTTTATCCCCAGCGCCAGTGCGTTAATATCTGTGTATGTAACAGTCAACCTCGACATACATACAATATATATATATTCATACATCAATACACACACACATACATACATACTGTGTATGTACACATTCGTGCGCGCACACGCACACAGGGACAAATCGATGTTATCACGGACATTTATTTAAAATGTCTAAATTACTAGACATTTTTTTCAATATTGTTTAACGTGCACATTCAGAGCAAGCTGTTATAGCGCACGCCTGTCTTGGGCACACACCTCACCTATCTGAGCTGTCTGTCCAGGACAGAATAGAAATTAATGGTTAGTTGTTATTGTTAGTGAAAGAGAAAAGAGGGTGTAGCGGCCATACACCTACCCAATGAGTCCTTAAAAACTCGCTCTGGGTGGGAGCCAGTACCGGGCTGCGAACCCAGTACCTACCAGCCTGTTTTCCGGCGACTTAACCGCTAGGCCACCGAGGCCGGTGACTAGACGGACTTGGACCTGTTTAAATACGGTTTGTGGGTCAGAGACGGGTCAGTATTGAAAACCGATTGGTTGTTTCTCTTAAATCTAGAAGAGCTCGAATAGAATGAACTTGTCTCTCTGATTGATGATGGCGTCTACGATAGCAGCTAATGAAGGAGACGGATTCTTGATCAGTCTGCTAGACACTAGGATGGAGAACCTATCTTTCTGCTCATAAATCGGGCTGAACTTTAACATAAGACATTTTTCTGCTGCTGTAAGAAGACATTTGGTGTCAAAGCCGAAGCTCTAAATGTCGATCTTTTTGATTGGCATGTGTTTACTGAAACATTAGAATCATATTAAAAGCCTGACACCCTATGCTAGAGTCGGTTTTGTATTAAGCTTACGTCAGATAATCGTGGTTTATGGCAATACGGCTGGGAAAAAAAGAAAATAAATTTCGTAAAAGAAAACACCCAAACTAACATAAAAACAAATTTATCGTATCGATAAAAATTCTACAATACTGATGACTTGTATGTATGTATGTATGTATGTATGTATGTATGTATACGGTTAGATATATATATATATATATCTAATCGTATACAAAAACAGAAATACAAAAACAAGAAGAAGAAAAAAAAAGGGGATTAGAATAAAACAAAGTTAATATTACAACAATATAAAATTTGCATGTGATTAGAAATTGACACGAAAAATATTAATAGAAAGCAAAGCTTATGTAGAATATGTAAATATGATGAACAAAACCAATTACATTCTGTAACTAAATATCCGGATAAGAAGCAGGCCGTGGAATGTACCACCCTGGCTGTGGGATGGTGCATATAAAAGATACCTTGCTACTAATCGAAATGAGTAGCCTACGAAATGGCGACAGTGGGTTTCCTCTCAATATCTGTGTGGTTCTTAACCATATGTCTGACGCTATTTAACCGTAAATAAAATATGTTGAGTGCGTCATTAAATAAAACATTTCTGTGTTTGATTAGAACCCCACC
>JAECMU010069110.1:0-13209 GCA_016106625.1 Dracogyra subfuscus
TGTGTGTGTGTGTGTGTGTGTGTGTGTGTGTGTTTGAGGGTGAGGCGTACGGGAATGATGTAGTAATAGTTACAAGAGTCCCTTAACAATGGCAGATTTAGTCATCACTATAGGTTGTACTATAGCAAATAAAGTCCTATAGGCAACCATGTTAACACAATATGCAATATATCAACCAAATTATGATCCCTAAATATCAATACTACAACCTCTATCTCAAAATATTAACTGAACGAGATAGTACCTTTCATAGATCATTTTCGATATAACTGGATGTTTTTTATAACACCCCTGTTTTCGCTAATAAGGTATATCTGGTATATCAAAGGCCGTGGTATGTGCTATCCTGTCAAAGGAATGTTGCATATAAAAGATCCCTTGTTACTAAAGGAGAAATGTAGCGGGTTCTGGGTGGATGTCAAAATGACCAAATGTTTGATATCCAATAGCCGATGATTAAAGGGACATGCCTGAGTTTTCTGCCATTTTAAAGAAGTTATCGACTAATATACTTTTTAACCATTGTAATTACATATTCAGTATTTTTTCTGCATAATATATTAGTGGCTGTATATTAAACGTGTTTCTGATCGTTCTAATATTTGTACTAGGTTAAATTTCGTTTTATTTCCTAAAATATATTTTTTCGTGAAGACAAAATCCAGTTTGGGCTTTTTACTAATATTAAGACGACCAGAAACACATTGAATTTACAGACACTGATATTCTAAACAAGGAAATATATTTAATATATAAGCTTAATCGTTGAAATAGTTTATTAGTCGAAAACATCTTACAATGCAGCAAACTCAGGAATGTCGCTTTAATATATCAATGTGCTTTAGTGGTGTCGTTAAACAATAAACATTAAACTGTCGGTCATAGCCATCGGAGGATGCAAAGGTAATGTATGTGAACACATGGCCTGTTGCAACAAAACATTAATCTACATTTATCAACAGGATGGGGGTGAACATTCTAAAAGGTAATCTCTTGATCCTCCGAGTCCGTGTAACGTAGAATTTTGATCCCCATAAAATATTGACCGAGGGTCATATTTCACCGAGAACAATTCATTTTCTACAGTTGAAAAGACAAAAGTAATACGACCCCATGCACTTAGAATACTGACCACCATAAACTAATGACTCCTCTTTAACGCCATATAGGGGCGGGGCGTAGCTCAGTGGTAAAGTGTTCGCTTGATGCGCAGTCTCTCTGGGATCGATCCTCATCGGTGGACCCATTTGGCTATTTCTCGCTCCAGCCTATGCATTGCGACTGGTATATCAAAGGCTGTGATATGTGCTATACAAAAAAAGAAAGAAATGTTTTATTTAACGACGCACTCAACACATTTTATTTACGGTTATATGGCGTCAAACTTATGGCTAAGGACCACACAGATTTTGAGAGGAAACCTGCTGTTGCCACTTCATGGGCTACTCTTTCCGATTAAATGAAAGGGATCTATTATTTGCGCTTCCCACAGACAGGATAGCACAAACCATGGCCTTTGTTGGACCAGTTATGGATCACTGGTCGGTGCAAGTGGTTTACACCTACCCATTGAGCCTTGCGGAGCACTTACTCAGGGTTTGGAGTCGGTATCTGGATTAAAAATCGCATGCCTCGACTGGGATCCGAACCCAGTACTTACCTGCCTGTAGACCGATGGCCTAACCACGACGCTACCGAGGCCGGTATGTGCTATACTGTCAGTGGGATGATGCATATGAAAGATCCCTTGCTGCTAATCAAAAAGAGTAGCCCATGAAATGGCAACAGCGGGTTTCATCTGTGTGGTCCTTATAGTCCAAGAGCCCAGGGTCATTTATCTGATGAAAATGACCATTTGTTTGGTGGCTAATTTTGGAAAGAGTATACCTTGGGCAATCAGAAAAGTTAATCCTTAAGTGTACCCAGCGGTGGATAAGGTCACAGGGTAAGGTCAAAAGTCAAATAAGTGCATTTTACAAAACAATTGAGAAATGTTTTTCAGTAACCATATTATCCACGCAAAGTAACAAAGAGTCATTTTATGCACAAATAAATGAGTAATAGGACTTCCTACCTTTAATTTAACCTTAAAATGTGAAGAAAATCTGACAGAAAAGTGTGAATATCTCGTAAACCGGTAGACTTTTGCAAAAGAGGGAGTTATTTTACTGATTCTTGCAAGATGCTACTTTAGCATGCATATATTTATGTTCAATGCTGTCAACACGTAAAACACTAGTCAATGCAGTTTTTCAAAGAATATAGGTGACTTCCGGTGTGTTGACGATTAGCCAATGGTGGACAAGCTAATGAAACGAGGTCAAATCATATACTTGAATGGCCAAAGAACCTACTCAGTCCTCTTCGTCATCGTCTTCTTCATCAGAAGAGACACTGTAGGTAAGAGTAAGACCAGCCATATCCAGGAGACATTCTACAATAGCTCCCCTGAAAGATCTTGTAAGCGTCCACCTTTTCTTAGCATTGACGCACTGAGTGAATGCTGCAATGCCACCTTGTCTTGACGCTGCATCTTTGTTGACAGTTTGCTCGAGTGTAAGGTCTACAGCACTGCGTGAGAAATGCTTTGCTGTGCGGCGAATAGAGAGAGCTCCTCCTTCAAACATGTCACGGATCCCTTTATTAGTGTTGTCCATGTTCAACAAATGCAAGTGAAACCTTGTCATCCATCTGGCGTAATTGGGGCGATGTGTGGCAAAAAAGATGGGGCACATACGACCAAGGGCGTGGATGTATAGATCGACATCATTTGTTCAGCAGGCATAATCAAGTAACAAGTACAAATGAACCAGATCTATGTGGATTATCCAGAACATAGCTGTCTTCCCATGTTCCCCACTTCTCGTGGTGTCAGTGTACTTGTTATATCTAACAAATTGTTGCAAAGCATCAGACTGAAGGACCTCTGACAGACTCGCTTCTGATGGATTCTCAGCAAAGGAATCTAGCACAGTTTTTACCTCATCAGATACAACTCCATGCAGTTCAGTAAACTGACGGAAATGCAGGATCTGCAGAGCTGTGGCAAGAAGTGGATGCAGACGTTTACAACGACTGAAATGATTTCCGCTAAGAAAGCCACGCACAGAACCACCTCAGAGGAAAATGCTGACATGGATGGTTTCCTCTTGTATGGCTCAATAGTCTTGCCTGGTGGGTCATATTGTCGCCTTCTTCGTTTGGAGGGGATCCATAAACTTTCGTCTTGCAGTCGTCTTTTCTGTGGGACGTTCTGAGTCTCAGTGAAGTTACCCTGTTCACGTGGCATTGTTAATTTGTTTTGATAGCAGATGCCAGCAGTGTCATGGAATGTGTCCTTCTCGGAGAGGGTTTCTGTTAGTTCGTCATAGTTAACAAATGCAGTTCCTGTACACAAGCCTGAAAGTTGAAGGAGCATATCAGGTAGAACCCTATCTTTTTCTGTGATTGAGGATGCTATCTCAGTTTCAATGCCTTCTGCTACATGATAACTCACTGAGTGTCCAAACCTATTCAGAATATCAACAACCTTCCTAATGCTTTGAAGGTTTAACTCTACCTTTTGTTGCACAATAAAGTGCATCCTGTGCTAAAGACATAGCCTGTCTGTTCACCTTTTCCGAAACCTCATTCTGAGAACCACAAATCAGGACTTGAAAGAACCTTAGCAAAAGATCAGGAGGCTCAGCTTGTCCCTCCTAAAATCATCCAAGGACAACGAGGCTGGAAGATCAGGGCTTGACTTCATTATCCCAAGTAAGGATGAACGCAGGATACGGGCTGAATCTAGCACCTTGAACACATCGGACGAGCTATTGTGTACAGCCATTTTCAAAGCCTCATCCTTGCTCATGTTCTTATTGTACAAGACCAGACCTTGCTTTCTACTATTCATTTCTAACATGACCTTGTCACCAAAGGTTTTTAAGATTTCCTCACTAAGAGTTTTGGGGGCTGACCTGACAATGTCTACAAATTGACAATACTGACCGTGAAGTGAAACTAGGTATTCTGGTCGATTATTGTCAATAACTGATGACTGAATGTAGGAAACCAAAAGTCCAAAAGCCATTTCTTGCACATTATGCTCACTTGCTTTCACCTTTGATTTCATCTGTTCTGTCGCAACAGAACGTGCCCGATTAAGGTAGTCTCTTTTACAAATGTTATGATACTTCACCTCTTTTGAATGGAAACCAACATTCCCAAGCTTTGCAAAGCATCAGTCTCTTGTTTAGAATGTTGGCAGCATCTTTAATGATTTCCTCTGCGCAGTCAAGTTCACAGTTAGTTAGGGGTACCTCCACACCCCTCCACTTTTTCCTAGCTTTTGTGCAAAATATACACACAGAAGGAAGAATACCAGTGGATGACGTTGTTTCCAGGGACTCCTAAGAAGAGCTTTTAGCCCACATTGTTCATCTGTGGGTGTATTTTTGGGGACAGCATTGAATTTTTTGTAGCAAGTACTGTGGTAAGCGCATTTATCAGAGAGTTCGTTGGGTAATCGTGTACATACAGCCAAGTATTTCGACTGCAATCCTTGTGGGCACTGAAGCCTTCGCTCAGCTGACGATTTCACCCTGTTCCATTTTTCAAGGTCAAATGTCTTTATATGTTCATCTGTAAGGCATAGACCATCTGTACAGAGGACACACTCTGGCTTGGCCATTATGGGTCAATACATGAAAAAGGAAGTTTAGCAACATAATATGCATGATAAAATCTCATCTTTTAAGTAACAGTAAAATAACTCCAACTTTTGAAAAAGTCTATCGGTTTATGAGATATTCGCAGTTTTGTGTCAGATATTCTTCATATTTTACTGTTAAATCAAATATAGGAAGTCTGATTACTCATTTATTGTGTAATAAAATGACTCTATATTAGTTTGGGTGGGTAATATGGTTAATGAAAATCATTTTTGAATTTTTTTTTCTAAAATGCACTGATTTGACCTTTGACCTTGCCTCGTGACCTTATCCACCGCTGGGTACACTTAAGGATTGACTTTTCTGATTGGCCTAGGTACACTCTTTCCAAAAACAACCACCAAACAAATGGTCACTTCCGTCAGATAAATGACCCCGGGCTCTTGCTCTATTAACCATATTAGTCCATGGGCCAGACCAGAATTTGGTACCACCTAGAGAGACAAAGGCTCATAGGGTGTTTTTTTATAGGTCTATGCATGTAGATAATAAAATGAGGTGATAGCCTTCCGCATCGAGTAGCTTTCTATAATTTTCACCGTGAAAATTGAAAAATATGCGGAAAAAAACTAAAGAAATATTTGGGGATGGGGAAACTTCATTTGGAATAACTTTCCTTAGAATCACCCTGTCATAGTAATTCACCACTCAAAATGTGTGTTTTGAAGCCCTCTAACGATTACATATCATAATGTGCACATGAACCACAAAAGTAGGTCGTCAGAGGTCAAAAGGTCACCGATTTTGAGTCGACCTCAAAATTTGCGGATTTCATATTTGCTTCATCACCTATTACCATTTTTGCCAAAATAGGCCTAGAAATAGTTGGAAACTGTGTCAGAAGGAATTTCCAAAAATGTAAAGGCGCCCATGGAAAATATGGAAACGGAAACAAACAAGCCAAGGTCAGTTTTTGCAGAAATTTATATTTTTATGATATATCAGTACTAACACCAACATCAACCTTAAATCAAACTATAATGACAATAAGTCTCACAAAATGTTTATTACAAAACAGTTGTGTATTTGTTTTGAGTAACCGAAGCATGAAGCAGGCCTAAAGAGGTCAAAATGTCACCTAAATACGGTCATGATGGACATTTTCAAAATAGCTTGGGACACATCTACGGAAACCATACTTAGTAATTACACTTTAACAAACACTTTACCTATTTTCATATTATTACCATGGGCGTACATAGGATTTTGAAAAGGGGGGTTTGATTTTGAAAAGGGGGGTTCCAAAATAGATTGCAGAGATATATTTCTATGTTGAGTAAATATAATAATGTCAGATATTATATGTCAGATATATTAAATTATTAACAAAAGCGATTTCAGGGGGTTCGGTCGAACCCATCGAACCCCCGCTATGTACGCCCATGATTACTAACAGACCCAAACGAACAGAAGTTTGGTCGTGTAATTGTAAGCAAATCCATTTATTAAGCACCCATACGTCCCAAGTAAAGATTGTACCTACTTTTCCATTATTATGTAGGTAATGCTATTAGCTTATCTTTAAGACCTATTGCAATTGAGACAGTTGTAATGGGATGACCCCCACTTAACTTACTGCAGGTCCTATAGGCTACAAATAGAAAGGCTGTCTTTATCAAAAGTCCATCCCTACGCCTCCTCCGAGTAGGTGCATTTTGGGAACTGTTCACTGGTGAGCCATAATTCATCTTGGTAGGCAACCTATTTTGAGTGCTCACAGTCTGGCATCCTGGTGTAAATGCTTCATTGACAATTTTCAGGTCGCTGAATTTATCATGCAAGATATAATGCGTTTAAGTAGCTGGAGATATGGACCATATGTGTCTGCTTTCGTGTAAGAATTGACTGTCATATTGGTAACGACATAAGTCACATCAGGGTAGCAGTTCCATGCACATCAGACTGGCTATCTAATTTTTTCCTATAAAAAAGGCAAAGTAGTGTTAACATCCTCTGAAGATGTTTGATGAGTAGCAAGGCCAGGGTTTTCACTTTAGCCAGGATGCCTGCATCCTTGAATACCTTTTCTTTGCTTTTCTCTTGTGGATGCTTTTATTACTGTTCATGGTGTATGTGTCCTGTACAAACGCAAGGAGGTCGGTATTGGATACAATTATGGTTTCCCCCTCAATGTTTGATCCAACATGGGAATGATTACTTGTCAAACACTATAGGATTCGTATATCCCGGGCTCGGATGAAACTAAGATCATCTGACAGAGAACACGGGACACGGCTCTGTCAATAGTCCACTACCGAAATGGAAGTACTGTTGTTTCACCATTCATTTTATTATCATCCATATAGTCATGTTTATGTCAAAATGAAAAAAAGGACGTTGCTAGCATACTCGTGAAATGTCAGGTTACTTGTAAAAACAAGGTTCTATGAAACTGGACTGACATTTTACGTGATCAAGCCAACAAAGAGGAGCTAAATAATACTCCACACTACCAGTATTGGCACCGTAGAATGCCATGAAGAGAAGTAACCATTACGTTTGGTGCCACAGTTATTCTTCAAGCAAATGTTCGTTCAATGCCACCATGTGACTATGAGGAATCAGACATCACACTTTTAATTCATGTGCAGAAAGTTATTATGAACGACTGTACCATCCATCATGTGCGCACTGCTAACACAAATACATATGTCGTCCCAACTGGCAAGTTTCATCATTTGTTTACGTTGGGTAAATCAAATGTGAGAATATGGTTTGCCAGTGATACAGGTAAATTCTTTACATATCATCAAATCAGTGGTATATATGACGTCCTTGGAAAAGATACATACTGGTTCTTTTCCATAGCTTAACAGGATATAATACTCCTCCTGTTACCTTTGTAAAAAAAAGGTAAAAGGACCGCACGGGGGTGCATGGAACTGCTGTCTATCCTGATGTGACCAGTGCCTTTACCTATCACCAGTGTCTTTGCTTTACACCAAAGTATATGAACATGATCCACACTCCAGCCTTTCACCTAAGTTTTTATAATAAGACCAGTGACCTGTCAGAATGGAACAACAATAAAAACCATTTCATCATTTTAGGATGCACTCACTATTGCTCAACCTGCTATTCATCAGTGGACATAATTAATAAATTGCATCTACTCCGGATGGGTGGGGTGGTCTTTTGATAGCGCCAGTCCTGTATTCCTATATGCCTGTGCTCCTAAAAAAAACCCTGCAGTATTGTTATAATAGTCCTAAGTGGATGTGGCACTAGATGTTTACGATAAAATAAGATAAGAGACATTTTATTACTGCAGATCAGTTTATGAATAATGTATATATGACCTATGTATTATACGGCTGCAAACTTACAAGTGTATGTGGCCAAAGCTTTAACGATACTTAGAAACTGAACTAAATGCAAAGAATTACATTCTACCTCCATTTGATGAAAGTGAAACAGAGAGCTAGTGCCATCTATTGACAATAGTTTGAAAGATAATTTGAAAGAAACTTTGAAAATATTTCAAGATTTCCACTAGCTTTTACCTGTTCAATCTGAAAATAAAAGCTGAATTAGGGTGATCCGACACAACCATGGGTGTTTATTATGGCATTCACATCGCCGTTTCCATCCTTGTTGTTCAGAATGAGATTAGTTGGTACCATCAAATCATAGAAAACTAAATAGTGATTTTGTTTACCTCTGATGACTTACTTTTATACATGCCAATAATAATTTTCTTAAAAAGACATCAGATGCCAAGAGCACTTCATAATAAACGTGTTTAGTGTTTATTTGTTCTAATAGGGTGTTTGTTGTGTTAGTTAATGTTGGTGTTAGTACCATCATACAAGTAGACATTTCTGCAAAAACCTAACCTGGCTGAACATGGGTGCCTTTAAATTGTTGGAAATTAGTTCTAATACAGTTTCCTGCCATTTGTAAGCCTGATTTTGGCAAATGTTCCACCAGATGACCAGGGATGGGGGCGGTCTTTTGATAAAGCCAATCCTACGTTCCTATATGCAGTATCAAACCTGTGACACTCAAATACTGCAGTGTTGTTACGATAGTCTAAGTGGATGTGGTACTAGATGTATACGATACAATTATATAAGATACATTTTATTACTGCAGGTCACAGTTTATGAATAATGTATATTTTGCCTATGTACTATAGGGCTGCAAATTTATCAAGTATATGTGGCCAAAGTTGCAAAGATACTTAGAAATTGAACTAAATGCAAAGGATTACATTCTACCTCCATTTGGTGAAAGTGAAATAGACAGCTAGTTTGAATGGGGGGTAAATGTTTTAAAGATCAGTTCAATGAAACGTGGATGGAATTTCAAGATTTTTGAAAATAAAAACTGAATTAGTGTGCTCAGACAAAACCTTAGGTGTTTATTATGACTTTCTTATTGCCGTTTCCATCCTTATTTTTTAGAATGAGCTTTGTTGGTACCATCAAATCATACAAACCCTTTTGACCTCTGAAGACCTACTTTTATACATGCCAATGATAATTTTCTTTAAAAGACATCGGATACCAAGAGCACTTCATAATGGAGAAAGAAAAAATAGTGTCTATTTGTTCTAATAGGGTGTTAGTTAATGTTGATGGTTAATTTGATACATCATAGAAGTATCAATTTCTTCAAAGACTGACCTTGGCTCATTTGTTTCCGTTTCAATATTTTTTCTAGATGGTCCTTCTGACATAGTTTCCAGCTATTTCTAGGCCTGATTTTTAGGAAATGTGCTAACAGATGACGAGGCAAAGCTGAAATCCGCAAATTTTGAAGTTGACTAAACATCGGTGACCGTTTGACCTCTGATGACCTACTTTTGTAGTTCATTTGCATATTATGATATTTAATCATTAGTGGGCTTCAAAACACACATTTTGAGTGATGAATTATTATGATAGGGCGATTCTAAGGAAAGTTATTCCAAATTAAGTTTTCCCTACCCACAAAATTTGCTTCAAAATTTGTTCCACACTCTATTCTGTTTTCAGGGTGAAAATGACGGAAAGCTACTCGATACGGAAGGCTATCACCTCATTTTATTATCTACATGCATTGACCTACCAAAAAACACCTACGAGTCTTTGTCCCTCTAGGTGGTACCAAATCATGAAAAATTGGCCTCTGGCCCATGGACTATATGTTCGACGCCATATATCCGGTGCGGGGCGTCGACCAGTGGTAAAGAGCTCGCTCGATGCGCGGCCGGTCTGGGATCGATCCCCATCGGTGGGCCCCTTTTGGGCTATTTCTCGTTCCAGCCAGTGCACCACGACTGGTATATCAAAGGCCGTGGTATGTACTACCCTGTCTGTGGGATGGTACAAGTAAAAGATCCCTTGCTGCTAATCGAAAATGGTAGCCCATGAAGTGGCAACAGTGGGTTTGCTCTCTCAGTATCTTGCTTGGGTGTCGGTAAACATTCATTCATTCATTCTCTCAATATCTGTGTGATCCTTAACCATATGTCAGACGCCATATAACCGTAATAAAATGTGTTGAGTCAGAGTGCGTCGTTAAATAAAACATTTCCTTCCTGAACGCCATACAGTACACGGTATTATTGTTATTGCTGTGAGTTATTTGCAAGGGGTGGAACGTAGCTCAGTGGTAAAGCGCTCGCTCGTTCCAAGGTCGGTTTGGGATCGATCCCCGTCGGCGGGCCCATTGGGCTATTTCTCGTTGTAGCCAGTGCACCACGACTGGTACATCAAAGGCCGTGGTATGTCGTATCACGTCTGTGGGACAGTGCATATAAAATATCTCTTGCTATTAATAAAAAAATGTAGCGACTTTTCTAAGATCATATGTCAAAATTACTAAAGGTTTTACATCCAATAACCGATGATTAATAAATCAGCGTGCTCTATAGAGGTGCATATAAAAGATCCCTTGCTGCTAATCGAAAAGAGTAGCCCATGAAGTGGCGACAGCGGGTTTCCTCCCTCAATATCTGTGTAGTCTTTATCCATATGTCCGACGCCATATAACCGTAAATAAAGTGTTAAAAAACACACATTTTCTTCCTTCCTTATAAGAATAGCTATGTCGGTTTTCCATCGAAATTTACTATAGAACGTTTGATGATGGTCGTCTAAGAGCCAACCTTTTAACAGAAATAAGAATGACTGAAGTAAACATGGCGTACCGGCTTCGGTGGTATCGTGGTTAAGCCACCAGACATAATATGGCTGGTAGGTACTGGGTTCGCAGCCCGGTACCGGTCCCCACCTACAGCGATTGTAAACGGCTCAATGGATAGATATTAATTTCACTACACAAACTTCTCTCTCTCGCACCAACTCAATGTCCTGGGCTGACAGCTTGGATAACGGAGATATGTGCCAGAGCAGCGTGCTTGAACCGTAATGAGATATAAGCACGAAAAGAAGTTGAAATGAATGCACATTGCCTATTATGCATAATTATGTTAGACAATAATGTTTTATTTATTACGGAATGTTTAATAACCTTGGTAGGCTAATGCCCAAATATTTACCCCCCGTTGTCGGCCCATAACATCGATATTGTAAGAAAAACAAGTACATGTTATAAATTTTAAAATTATTTTTATTTTACAAAAGCATTCTCAAAAGTACATTGTAAAAATGTTTAGCTGCAAAAACCAACACAGAAACATGAAAACATGATATACAGACGCCTGCAATAATGTTGCGAGGATCAAAATGGGAGACCAGTATATATATGGTGTATATAACTTAACATGCGACGCGGATGTCAGTCTATTATAGTACCAGTGAGCAGACGTAGGTTTAAAAAAAAAAAATACAGCTACCAGTTAGGATGATTCACACTAATAATATATCAGTGATGACAGCAATACAATAGCTGGTTATTAATGTCTTGACGTATCGCCCATCTCCAAATATATATAGCAGTATCATCTAACGTATGCAAATTGTAGTCGGGATAACTCTTTACTTATTTCGTAAAAAAAAGAACAAGTAAATACACGAACTTAAATGTGTTACATTTCGACAAGGACTTTTTTGTTTCCGTTTTTCTTCCTTTTTTAAACGTTCATGTATACATTAATAACTTGTACTATTCTAAACTGTTGTCCACTTATAAACTTAAATGACCGTAGTAAAAAAATTTCCTAAAATGTGTGACCAATAAGTCAACCTCCATCTAGTGAATTTGAACCACGGACACTTTGTAATAAAGAGTATAATACTTTAAAAACTGAGCTAATAGAGAAATTTCCTCTAGCTACTTAACATCCAATTAATATTAGCACATACGAAGAATTTTATAGGGCGTTTTTAACAAGATTTATAGTCGCATTTAAGTTAAAACACAGAATAACGTTAGGCTGCACGCTACCAGTCGATTTTCCATTGGAAACAGTGTCCTACATGCTGACGACTTCAAAATGAAGTCTCCAAGCACATATATGACAACACCACAAGAGAAGCACTTCATAAAACCTCGTCTATTATTCGTTAGGTGAGTAATACATAAGACATTCTTTAAAATGTGGAACTACATGAATATTGAGCAAAGGACAGTGCAGATGGAGAGGAAATGTGATCCTTCGTTTTATAAACAGTTTGCTTTAAAAAATAAAAAACATAACGTGTTCCATATATCCTCTGTTTTGTTTTTGGTGGTGTGCAGCCTGCAACGTACATTCATCCCATTTGGTCAGTGTTGACAGCTGAATGTAACTAAAAATGACTTTAAAGCACCAGTTTCCGTTTGTGAATGAAAGGTCACTCAGAAGGTCAAACGATGAGAAGCAGTGGTAGCAGCGATTGAATAAGAAACGGCTCGTTATTTTCCGTAATGATGATGGTCAATGCCGAGATTTACCGAGTGTTAGAAGAGTTAAAACAACACGAATCATTACAAAATTTAGAAACAACTATAAAAGTGTGACGTGGTGATGGTGGTACTGGTGGTTACCCAAAGCACATTTCCCATGCAATAGCATTGTGAATGATGAAGCACCGGCATGACATTATACATGAGCTATTTAAAAAAAAAAAGGTGTTTTTTGGTATCTTAAGCATAAACACATCTACAATGACATTTGTTGCATGTAAAGATGATACGACGTCAATGAATAGTTTCTAAACATGTATATAAGAGTTGTAAAACATGATAAAAGTCGAATTTTTAAAATGACTAAATATTGTTTGGATATACACATATAGGCATGACGTGGCACACGAAGCAATGTTTACAAAAGTTGACAGCTTTACGAAGAGAATTAATGTGGCAGGGGTCGGGTGGTCACCCTGTGGCGATTCAAGAATCAGTCGGTGAGCAATATTTGTAACAGCAGGGCCCGTGCTTATAAAACCCAATCGCAAATGACGTCACACGCATGTAATTTGTATGGCGTTGCCATGAAGTTACTGTCTCATGACTATTTGAGCCTCAAGTCCAGACAATTTTATAAGCACCAGGCCAGATCCTGGATTTTCTTAAAGCGGCACTGTCTGGAATATTTTTATTATTTAAGCATATAGAACAGAAACTC
>JAECMU010069111.1:0-16632 GCA_016106625.1 Dracogyra subfuscus
TTAGTATACATACATACATATAGATACATATATATACACACACATATACATATATACATACATATGTATACATACACACACACACACACACACACACACACACACACACACACTATACTCATAGGCGAAAAATTCATGAAATGATCTCTTTAATACAAAGTGGCATAATTTCGTTATTTACTGTCATATCACAGTAAAATTTGACATGAGTATGTGACAATGTTCGTGCTATGGACTGACGACTTTGTGTGACAACCATCAGCAGCAATCACTGCGCGACATCTCCTTGGCATAGACTGGATGGATTTCTGAACCCGGGCACGTGGAATTCTAACCGATTCTTCCTGCAGTGCATGTGACAGTTGCGGAAGCGTCCGAGGCTCCGGTTACACGCTGGCGTACACGTCTGTCCAGTTCGTCATATAGGTGTTCAATGTGGTTGAGATCTGGCGATCTTGGTGGCCATGGCAGCACATTAATTTTCTCATTCTGCAGGAAATCCATTTTTACACGTGTCGTATGTGGCATGGCATTGTCCTGCTGAAAGAGTTCTCTCTGTCGATCCACAATGGGAAGCATGTGACGGCGAAGAATGTCATCCCGGTAGTGTACAGCTGTCACGTTGCCATGTACGAACACTTGTGCCTGTGTATGAGATGGCTCCCCACATCATGACACTCCCTCCACCGAATCTGTCAACTTGGGCGACGCAGTCGTTGGCAAAACGTTCATTGCGGCGTCTGAAAATACGTTGTCGTCCATCACGTCGGCGGGCAGCATAGCCCAGTGGTACAGTGCCCGCCTGATGCGCGGTCGGTCAAGGATCGATCCCAGTCAGCTAACCACTGGGTTTTTTTCTCGACATAACCATATGTCCGACGCCGATATAACCGTAATAATAATGTATTGAGTGCGTCGTTAAACAAACCAAAAAAAAACCACAAAAAAAACCCACACACCTTCACGTCGCTGTAGAAGGAAACGCGACTCGTCGCTGAAACTTACCCGCCGCCAGTTTCTCAAGTTCCTTGTACATTCATGCACAAGCGAACACGTAAATGTCGATGTTGACGTCGCAGGACGGGGCCAACATACAGTCTCCAAGCCGGTAAACTATCTCGATGTCGGTCCCGAATGGTTTGTGCAGACACCCTTCTCAAACAAGGTATGCGTCCAGCAGTGTTCGTTGCTGTGGTAGTTCGGTGACGCAAGTGCAGAAACCAGATATAGCGATCTTGTGCTGCAGTTGTAATGCGAGGTCTTCCACTTCTTGGCCGGCCTTCAGCTGATTGAAATTGCTGATACCTGTACCAGAGACGTGAAAAGGTTCTCTGGTGGATGTTCATGTGGCGTGAGACTGTTGACTGCAATTCACCTAACTGGAGGCGGCCTATTTCGATTCGGTAGGCTTAGTCTTGGCATCTTGTAACTCGTCTACTCCGAAATGGAAAGGAGGCATCGCAGCTTTAAATACCTATCACTACCCCAATGTTCTGCCCGAGTTTCACGTGCATTCGCCAAAATCTGGCCATTTCACGCCCATTTCCTGCAATTGTCGCACAACGTGCCAGAACGTGCGTTGAATTTGGGTTAGGGTGCATTTAGGCATGCTGTCCCATTCCAGGAACATTAACAAACGGTCATTCAGCAACATTGTACAAAAAAACTATATTTGGAAAATCAAACACTTTTCTTCTTTCTCTATCACCTATGCGTTTCTTTTCTGACAGAATACACACACACACACACACATATATATACATACATACATACATACATACATACATACATACATACATGTATGTGTGTGTGTGTGTGTCTGTGTGTGTGTGTGTGTGTGTGTGTGTGTGTGTGTGTGTGTGTGTGTGTGTGTGTAGTACACGTGGGTTTTAGCATATGTTAGTAAGTTATAATTGTAAATAAATTACTTTTAAGTATTTAAGTAACTAATGTTCTATTTCGGGCTGTTTGCTTACAAAATATACATTACAGATGTATAAAGAAGTATCCCAAGTAATTAATATTTCTTGTGGCAGGCTATTCCTATATTTTAATAGATTTCATTTTCAGTATAACCAGTATGGACTGAAGCCTAACCACGCAAGGGAGGAAAACAAGAAAGCGGTGTTTATTAGGGACAAACTGTATATCAACGGAGCACGGTACAAGGGCCGAAGTGGTAGCGGGGCCGAAACGTCTTGAAACCGGGTAGATCTACTCTACAACCAGTCTCACCACAAACCACGCCCACAACACATCACGTGACTGAACATACACAACCGAATAATTAGGACAGTGCGGAGAGTGAACACGCCAGTTCTCGTGAAAAGCTATCGCACGGCAATATAAACGTGTTATCCTGCAACATAAACGGTGGATTAGATAACAAGCTGTCAAACAAAGGATTTTTAAACTTTATATGTACTTATGACATTATTTTTCTTTCCGAATGCTGGATCCCTAAAGACTATGAACTTAGTGTGGATAATTTTAAAATCTATGTTATACCTAGACACTTAAGCAAAAACACACAGGGTGGTGGTATTGCAATTATTGTTCGTAATACTTTGGATAATTTTGTGTCTAAGTTACATACTATACATGACACTATAGTTGTACTTAAAATATATAAAAGTCTGGTAGGTCTAGAAAAAGATATTTATTTAATGTGTGTATATATACCTTCTTGTAATTCGGTATTTTATACTCAGTATAATTGTGATCTTTTTTTTGTTAATTAGAAGAGTTTTTGACACAGCATGTGGCTAACGCTTATATAATGTCAATAGGTGACTATAATAGTCGTACTCGTACCAACGATGATTATATCAGATCAGATAATATTCACGAGAACTTGCAGTTCAAACTGAATTCAGTACTTACATATGTTAGTGATGAGTTATTATCTACACGTGTAAACCCAGATACTGGTGTCACTACTTTGGAAATAGGTTGTTAAATTTATGCAAAGCAAAGTATGGGTTTTCTAATGAATTCACATTTAATGGTTCAAATGGTTTAAGTGTAATAGATTAGCTATTGTTATCTCCAGACCTACTACCTGTGATAGATACATTTATTCACCGAGATAAGTTGTATTGTATTGATAACAATGCCGGTACTAAGAGAACTATGTTTAGATGGAAGGATGAATTTAAAAACCAGTTTACACAACTACTTATTGTTAATTCAGATAAGCTAAAGGATGCAGTTAACATCGAAGAGGAGATAACTCAGAACTCAATTAATACGAGTGTTGAACTTTTTACAAAAGAAATGCAGCTTTTGGTGAAACCTTTTTTTCAGTATTCATCCAAAGGGTGGTAATACTTATCCTGCACATAGTAGTGATTCATGCAGGACAAACAGACAGAGAGGTAACATAAATATTAAGGTATACCGTCAGGCTGAAGACAAAACCTTGGTTTGATGACAATTTAAAGCTTCTTAGGCAGAATTATTTAACAGCTCTTGTGCAGTTTAATAATGTTAAAAATGAAGAAAATCATACTGATTTAAATAATAAGAAGAGAAGGTATAAAATATTGGAACGAAAACTGAAGCGTAAGTATAAAAAAACTGAGGGAAATATGTTAGAATATTTAAGAAAATACAATCCCAAACAATTTTACTGTAAGCTTGGTGGTAAATCGATAAAAAATACACCTTTACTTAATTTGGAGCAGCTGTATACTTACTTTAAAGATTTGAGTGGTGCTTATTATAATAATAATAATGATAATAATAATAATAAAAATACAGAATCTGTTAATATTAATAATGATGGTGTTTCCATCAATTATTCAGAGCAATGTGTTTATGAATATTTGGATAATGTAATTACTGAGCAGAAGTTATTGATGCTATTCACAAGTTTAAACGTGCCAAAGCACATGGGCCAGATGGAATACTGAATGAGTGTATTATAAAAGGTAATCAAACGCTACTTCCTTTATTAGTAAATATGTTTAATAACATCTTATCTTCTGGTTATTTTCCAGAAGACTGGTCATCTGCAATTATAGTTCCAATACATAAAAAAAGGAGATTGTAGTGACCCAAATAACTTTAGGGGGATTAGCTTAATTAGTTGTATCTGTAAGTTAATTTACATCTGTTCTAAACAATCGTTTAATAAAAGTGTGTGACATTTATGGATTAATTTCTGATGTTCAGTTTGGTTTTCGTCATGGAGTTAGCACTACTGATGCAATATTTTTACTTCATTCTATTATAGCCAAAACACTTTCGGAAAGCCTTTTATTATGTTGACAGATTAAGTCTATGGTATAAATTACATAAATTGGGTGTAAGAGGTAAATTTGTGTCTATGTACTCTCATGTCAAATCATGTGTGACTATAAATGGTAAATGTTCGCAGTTTTTTGACAATTGTATGGGACTGATGCAAGGAGAAATTTTATCCCCTCTAATGTTTTCTATTTTTCTTAATGATTTTGAAGCGAGTTTTATTTGCTAATGGGGTGCTGTGGAGTATCATTTTGGTGAACTTAATTTGTTTTTATTGCTGTATGCAGATGATTTGGTTTTATTCTCTGAAAGTGTGGAAGGTTTACAAAATTTACTTGACAACTTGTATGTTTATGCAAACAAATGGCACCTTACTGTTAACAAAGATAAGATACATATAGTTGTTTTTAGAAATGGAGGCAAAGTAAAGAATTCTGAGAAATGGACGTATATTAGCTCTCCTATTAATATTAAAGATGAGTTTTGTTATTTAGGTATTCCTTTTAGATACCCCGTCAGCTAACCACTGGGGTTTTTCTCGACATAACCATATGTCCGACGCCGATATAACCGTCATTATAATGTGTTGAATGCGTCGTTAAAAAAATAAAAAAATAATTTAAAAAATCCTTTTAGATATAACAATAAATTTAGCTTTTTACAAACACATTTAGCAGACCAAGGTCGTAAAGCTTTATTTGCCCTGTATTCAAAATGTAAACATATGAGTTTAAACTGTAAAACAATGTTAGATCTTTTTGATACATATAACACTAGTATTTTATGCTATTCATGTGAAGTGTGGGGTTTTTGTAACGGTAATGAGGTGGAGAAATTACATTTGGACTTTTGTAAAGGGCTACTATGTGTAAAGAAATCAACATGTAATGTGATGGTTTATTTTGAATTGGGAAGAATCCCTATGGAATATATTCGTTTATTTCACATGATCAAATATTGGTTTAATTGCTTTCAACAAGAAACAGTATTCTTAAAGAATCGTTCACTATATTATTCAATCTTGCAGAAGCCAATGCTTATAACGTTAATTGGTATATTTTATAAAAAGAAAGTTTATGGCTTTAGGTTTTGGTCATTTATTGTAAATGACAAATATTTTTTTGCCATTAATTAAAATTCGTATTTTTGATCAGGCTAAACAGTCCTTATTTAGTATGTTAAATAATTCCCCAAAGTGTATTTTATAAGAACATGTAGTAGATCGAGTGTGTTTACAATATTATTTGCAAAAATATATCCCGAAGCATAATCGCATTTTAGTAACTAAACTTCGATTATTAGCTCATTCGTTAGCAGTAGAAACTGGAAGATATAGAAACACAGAAAGGTCAGATAGACTACTGTAAACCGTATTAATATTGCGACGTCTTTTTTTCGCGAATGTATAAGTTAGCGCATGTTCGCGACGTGTAAATTTCGCGAACGACCGTTGACAGCTCAAAAAACATAAAAGTGGATATTTATACGCACGCATTTATTTCACAATTTACAGTATGTATATATTGTAATTTAAACAAAATTGAACAATGTTGTTAGAATGTCCTAAATATGACAGTATAAGAAAACAATATATCAAATCCTTTTATTGGAAGAAACCTTCAACCTATAAAGTTGTACTACTACTAAGTATTAATAGTATTAAAGTTTTAAATCAGCTTGGTAAATATCTCTCTGAATGTAATACATTAAGAAACACTGTATGATAAACAGCAAACAATTATGAATAATTTGTGTACTATATTGTACTATGTAATCATCGTTATATTGTTGTTACATCTCCTGCACTATATCCAGTCATCTTTATTTATTTATATTCTTATATGTATACTGATGAGCTGAAAAGCTCAAAGTTAATAAAGAATTGAATTGAATTGTTCAACCTGTAGCTCACTTGTATTGTTCTATTTCTATTATTTTTTGTCAAGGTTGATGTTACATCATCTGGATGTGGAATTGATAGGATAGAAGGCCAGTGTTGTTTGCTTCTTGTGATTCCGGATACCAAGTATAATGGAAGAGTTCCAGTTCTACTAAGTACAAATGTGTTGTCACATTTCTTGGAAGATTGTAGGATGACCCATGGGACAAAGTTTCTTCAGAGAGCTGATCTGTATACACCGTGGTACTTAGCCTTCAGAAGCATAGTTTTACAAGAGAAGGAATTGTTGAAGAATAATGGTAAACTAGCTCTAGTTAGAAGTACTGAGTTGTATAACATCACTATTACTGGTAACAGTACAGCTGTAATTAAAGGGAAGATAACAAAGAGTATTGACTATCCTCAAGTATGTGCGTTACTTCAACCCATAACCAATTCCACCTTGACAGGGAATCTTGACATTGCACCAACTATTATTCATTACGATAGAAAAATGTCAGATGATATTGAGGTTCATGTTTTCAATGTTACCACTCGTACCATCGTCATTCCACCGAAAGCTTTGTTATATGAACTTCAGCCAGTCACCCTTCATGATTTGCCATCGGGTCATGCGATTGAGTCAGACAGTGTACTAGACCAGGTGGAAGTTTATAAAGAAGAGGTAAAGAAAGGCGTTGATGTCATCTTAAACTTTAAAAGATTTATTTGCCAAGAGTGATCAGGCTCTTGGGCTTTCATCACAGGTGAAACATCAAATCAATTTAGATTATGATATTCCTTTTAAACAGAGACACAGACACATTCCACCTGCTATGTACGAGGAAGTACGAAGTCATCTTAGAGATCTTCTGTCAGCTGGAGTCATCAGACCTTCACATAGTCCTTGGGCCTCGAATGTTGTTCTTGCCAAAAAGAAAGACGGAAAGTTGAGGATGTGCATAGATTTTCGTCAGTTGAACAACAGAACCATTAAAGACTCATATGCGCTTCCAAGAATTGAGGACTTGTTAGACTGTTTGGGTGGTAACAAATTTTATTCTGTTCTTGACATGAAGAGTGGTTATTACTAAGTGGAAATCGAAGAAACTCATAAAGAGAGAACTGCATTTACTGTCAGACCCTTAGGTTTCTTCGAGTACAACAGAATGCCATTCGGGTTGTCTAATGCCCCAGCTACTTATCAGCGTTTGATGGAAGATTGCTTGGAAGGGTTGCATTTAAACATCTGTTTAGTGTACATAGATAACTTGATTATTTTCTCCAAGACCTTTGAAGAACATGCTGAAAGACTACAACTGGTTCTAAAGCGACTCCATGACTGTGGATTGAAATTAGCTCCGAAGAAGTGCAAGTTTTTCAAACGGAAAGTGAGATACGTAGGTCATGTCGTTTCCGACATTGAGGCAGATCCAGAGAAAGTAGAGAAGATTAGGAACTGGCCTAAACCGACCAACTCTGAACAGGTACGACAATTTCTTGGGTTTGCTGGTTATTACCGGACATTTGTGAAAAAGTGTTCCCAAATCGCCAAACCTTTGTCGGAGTTGATGCCAAAATGTTCTCCCAAAAGGTTCAGACGCCGTCAAGTATGTCACACTGGATGGAAATGGGAAGCAGAACAAGACGAAGATTTCAACAAGTTGATAACGTTATCTATACACTTGTTTTAAGATATCCTAATTATTCCAAGCCATTTGAACTTCACACAGATGCCAGTACACAAGGCCTTGGAGCAGTATTGTATCAGCAACAGCATGGCAAGTTGAAGGTTATTGCTTATGCAAGTAGAGGTTTGGGTTGTTCTGAGAGAAATTATTTGGCACATAAACTTGAGTTTTTGTGTTTGAAATGGTCTATCTCAGAGAAGTTTCATGATTATTTGTATGGTCTTTGTATCCTCTGACCTATGTTTTAACAAGTGCACGGCTTGATGCCACGGGTCACCGTTGGTTAGCTTCTTTGGCCAGTTATAACTTTACAGTGAAATATAGACCAAGAAAGGCAAATATTGATGCTGACATCTTGTCACGTTTGCCAAGCAGAAAAGAATCCACAGAAGAGGAAGATATATCAACATATTCTGTCAATGCTATATGCCATATGTTTCATGCTTCAAACCATTTAGAGAGTTTATGTTTGTCTGCAGATGTTGTTGATGTAGATGATGTTGAAGTTACTGATGATGTATGCAATCAAAATGCTAAGGCTTGGGAAAGTTTACAGTCGAGGGATTCAGCACTCCAGGTTATCATTAGCCATCTGCAGAGGAACATGAAACCTGACAAAAACCCATACATTGGAAATCCAGAGGTAACATCATTGTTAAAGAATGTTCATCATTTTCAGATGCACCAAGGAGTTCTTTACAGGATTACAACACAGGATGGAATTGAGCATGCTCAGTTGGTTTTACCATCTGGCAGTAGAGTTGCAGCATTGTCCAGTTTACATGACAATGTTGGTCATCCTGGCAGGGACCGGACACTTTCACTTTTGAAAGAAAGATTTTATTGGCCAGGTATGAACAAGGTTGTACAAGTTAATATACAGACCTGTGATTGTTGTGTAAAACGAAAGAAACCAACCAATCAAAGAGCACCACTTGTAAGTATTAAAACGTCTCAGCCACTTGAACTTGTCTCGATGGATTTTCTTGCTCTTGAACCATCTAAAGGAGGTCAGCAGTATGTCTTGGTCATTACTGATAATTTTACCAGATACGCTCAAGCCTATCCAAGAAAGAATATGTCGGCAAAGACTACTGCTGAATTGTTTTTTAACAACTATGGTGTCCATTACGGATTGCCAAAGAGTATTCACTCAGACTAAGGCACCAATTTTGTGGGAAAGGTAATGACTGAGCTGTGTCAACTGTTTAAAATCGACAAGTCATCAACAACACCTTATCATCCCATGGGCAATGGCATGTGTAAACGTTTTAACAGGACACTGTGTGATATGCTGGGGACTTTGGATTCTAATTCCAAAAGGGATTGGAAAAGTCATATTGGACCACTTGTACATGCTTATAATTGTACACAACATGAGTCAACTGGACATTCGCCTTACTTCCTCATGTTTCGTAGGCATCCGAGACTTCCAATCGATTTAGCATTCGGACTTGATATAGAGCCAAGCAAGAACAAATCTATTTTAAAGTACACCAAATCTCTTCAGGACAGACTGAAGCAGGCTTATGAATTGACCACAGCGCAAGTCAAGAAGACACAGACCCGTCAAAAGTCTTACTACGATGAAAACGCAAGAGCAGCAGTTTTATCAGTTGGGGACAGAGTATTAGTTAAGGTTGTTGCTTTTGACGGGAGGCACAAGTTAGCAGATAAGTGGGAAAAGGATGTGTATGTAGTTCTTGCCCAACCAAATCCTTCTATTTCAGTTTTTATGGTTGGTAAGGAGAATGGAGAGGGGAGGAAAAGGACACTACACCGAAATCTCTTGCTACCCATAGGTGCCATTTTACGACAGGACTTGACAACTCCAACTCCAAAGCCATGACAGAGATTGAATGTTCCAACACCAATTACACGAATGACACGTCAGAACCCAGAATCTGATTCAGAGAGTGACAGTGAGGATAGTGAAGAGGAGTTTTTGTTGATTCCCATTTTATCAGAATCAGCTGACACCACAGCAGATGGGCCACCCGGTAATGAGGGTGAGGTAGATGCTGATCTACAGGTTGTTGAAGAAATTGAGAAACATTCAGTGGATGATGTTCATCAGCTAGACCAGGTTGATGAAGACGAGGATTTTTCATTTAACTTACGTGTCAATACATCTGGGTTTCTGGACCTACCTCCGAAACAGGTTCCAGATGAAGTTGATGAAGTAGATGCACCAAGATCGTTACCAACTCCACATCCGAGAAGATCTATTTGGCAACGAAGAAAACCTGATTGGATGTGATCCAATGAGTTTGTAATGTCAGCGACAGCAGTGCCAGATTGGGTTGTGAAAGCTAATTTTGTGACCTCACTTATCTCGGATGGTATATTAACCAATAATTTAAAAGTGCGTGACACATTACTTAACCTTATTTCAGGTAAATGACGAGGACATCATTTCATTGTGGGGGAAGTATGTAGTACACGTGGGTTTTAGCATAAGTTATAATTGTAAATAAATTACTTTTAAGTATTTAAGTAACTAATATTCTATTTCAGGCTGTTTGCTTACAAAGTATACATTACAGATGTATAAAGAAGTATCCCAAGTAATTAATATTTCTTGTGGCAGGCTATTCCTATATTTTAATAGATTTCATTGTTTCAGTGTAACCAGTAAGGACTGAAGCCTAACCTGATGAGCACTCACAGTACAACAGTGTGTGTGTTGTTCAACCTGTAGCTCACTTGTATTGTTCTATTTCTATTCTTTTCATTGGCTAACTGCACAAGCTTGCATGCTTTTCTCACTGACTTGGGACACACCTTTTCTTGACAGTCAAGGCAAAGACAAGCTGTATGCAGGTTTTGGTACACAGTTGGGATCACTTACGTCAGTTTACATTACACCCCCGTCTTATCCACAGGGGTGTTTGTGTATATATGAGTTGCTGGAATAAAAAAGATGAAATTCAACCACTAGGTGTCTGGACCTTGACTGAACTGCTACATATATATGGCCGTTATAGAGAAGTGAAATTAGAACTCAACTCATATATTATGAATGTCACAACTGTCATAAAAAGATGTCGCATTTTAAAACCATTCCCACACAAGCTTGTTTAAGTCATCATTGCCTGTTGCTTTTTCTGCCTTTGTTTTTCGGCTGAAACATTGTCAAAATCGGCCAGAACACCAACTTTCTTTTTTAAAATAGAATTCATCTGAAAACGTTCTACACCAAAATGGTCGGTGATTTTTCACTCACATAAATTGTCTTTCTCAGATTTGTCAATAACGTTGATTGTCTGTTTTAACGTTAAAGCAGTGCAATATTTTGGTGGCATTTTGCATACAAATGTATTCTTTGATATATTTCGCAAACGCTAACACTGACTTGCAGAAGATATTTTGTGTAATTGAAGGTTATTACCCATGTGGCATGTTTGACTCATTTCTTTTATGTCACCATTAATACTTGAATGGAGTGTGACCGCTGATTACAGCTGAATAAGATCAGGAGTCGCTGAAATAATCCGAACAAGGGGTATCTGCAATGACCGAGGCCAGCAGCAATTCATGTTCATTTACCAATCATGTCTGGCTAGAAACAATGAAACATCTAACAAGACAAGACAAGACAAGACATGAATTTATTACACTCAGGCTGTATTCTACGGCATATGAGGACATGTGTTCAATGGTAAGACATGGTTTACAGGAGCAAAAATAGTATAATTATAATATTGGTAGCAGTACAGATATAATACAAATGCAAAAATCAGTAAATGAGATAGTTTATCAATGGTATATAAATATGGCTTATGATGTAGTAAATAATATGTTTGCTACTTACGGTTTCTTAAATTTATTCATGATTTCTTTTATTAGTTTGCATATGTTTTTTAGATAACTAATTCTGTGGGTATTCATTAATTCATTATAGTTCAATGTACCTGGTTTAACAGAAATATGGTTTCAAACGTAGTTTGCGGGTATCTTTGAAAATATTACATATAAACAGGTAATGATATTAGTCACCTATGTCGTTCGTTCCACAAAGTGTGCAAAGTCTGTATACTAAAGGGATATTATTCCATCGTCCAGTTTCAATTGGTAGGTAGTGGTTCGCAGTTTTGTATTTAATAAGGTTGGACCAGATATGTTCGGGTAAAATGTTTAAATATTTGTTTAGGCTAAGATTATCTTTAATGATTTTGTAATTTTTTCCTGTTGAAGATATATTGTTATTACTGTTCCAGTTTTGAATGTACTGGTCATGCTGCCTTAATTTTATTTGTTCTATTAATATTTTAGTGGATTGAAAGTTTCAGTACATCCATGTGTCTGACATGCCAAAATTGTCAAGTATAGTTTTGATATTATTTATCCATTGATAACTGTGTTCATTCAAGAACTGATCACGCAACATTAATTCGTGTAGTAAGAATGAAATCTTTGTTTGTTTTACCATTACAATTTTGGCCCAAAAATTAATTATGTTGTGTTGTATAATGAATTTGAGTGGCTTTCTTCCGAGCTTGCCATATATCATGAACAAAGGTGTGCTCTTTTTTACAGGTAGTATGCGTCTCATGAAGTTTACATGTTTAGTTTCAATTATATCTGTATTTTCATATCCCCATATTTCACAACCATATAGAAGGATAGGGGTTACTATAGAGTAGAATAGTTTTAATTTACATTCGATTGATAGGCTGTTTTCTTTAGATTTAGATAAAATGAAATACATAGCTTTTGTTGCTCGTTGTGTCAGCAATTGTTTGGTTGTGTTAAATTTATTAAGTTTGTTTAGCGTTAGTCCCAGGTATTTGTACTCCTTTATACCCTATTTCCAAGCGTAAATATTTTCTTGTAATCCTTTGTATTACCGTTAAATAATAATACTTTAGTCTTGTCGATGTTCACTTTAAGTTTCCAGGTATTGCAATGTTCGCAAAAAGCATTTAATGTATGCTGTAGGTCAGATGTTGAGGAAGCTAGTAAGGCAGTATCGTCCGCATATAGAAGTCTTACTAGACATACACCTGTTTCAAGAAATATATCTACGTCGTCTATTGCATTTGTAACACCCATACACTTTTTTTAATCTCTAAGTCGTTTAAGTAGAGAGAGAATTAGATCGGTGACAGATTTTCCACTTGGAGTACTCCGATGTCACATGGGAAAAGCTGAGAGTGTACTGAATTTACACTTACACACGATTTAATACCTTGATACATATTATGTATGATGACGAGTAGTTTGCCGTTAATTTTATTATCAAATAGTTTTTGCCAAAGATAAGCCCTGGATGTCATATCAAATGGGTTTTTTGGAAGTCGACAAATACCCTTATTCTTTAGAATTTCTATGATGGTCAGTGGTAGAATAATATTTTCCGAATGCAGTCTGGGCTTCGCTCAGGATATTATTATCTTCAATAAATTCATTTAATCGTGTATTTAGAGTCGAGGTGAATAGTTTAGATCTACAGCTAAGTAAAGTTATGGGTCTATAAATTGCTGGTGCTTTACCATCTCCTTTATTTTTATAAATAGGTTTGATAATTCCTTTAAGCCATTCATTTGGGAACACTCCATGATTTAAAATAATGTTGAAAGGTTTGACGAAAACTGGTAGCATGAGGTCAGAAGTTGTCTTAATATACTCATTTTTAATATTGTCTATTCCAGGTGACTTTCCATTTTTTAATATTTTAATTGCTAACAGTATTTCTTGTTCATCGACCCTTCTATTTAATACATTTATTGTTTCTAAATCCATGTCTTCCATATGTATTTCGCCACTATTTTCCTCTGGATTTCCAAAGTTTAGGTCACGGAAGAAATCATGGAAATGTTCTAATCCTCAGTGTTTTTGGGCTTAAGCAGCTTATAAAACGCCTTCGGGTTGTTGGACCTCAAGTTTCGCATTTGTTTTTCCATTTCAAATCTGTGAACTCTCTTGATAAACTACGTCTTTTACTTGAGGTTCTATGTTTTGCGTATGTGGATTTTGCTATATGATATTTACCGCGAAGGATTCTGCATATACAAGATGTTCCGTAGCAAAAACTAATTTTTGAATGGGATGGTGGCCCTTTCTGTTTGTGTGTCCGAGTTTGGCCTAATGTCTTTACCGCAGCATTTAGAAATATGTCTTGAATCTCGACAGAATCGTTGTTAAGAATTAAGAGCATGTTTTCAAGTTTGTCTTGATTGATATAATTTTTGAATTCTATAGGTTCCCATTTTTGTATGTTTATGTGGGTAAGTGATGGCATTTCCTCGGTAGTATCGTGCAAACTTGTTGTCGGTGTGATACTAATGCTACGAGTTACTGGGCAATGAATGTCTGAGAAAAGTGGATCATATTCAATTATTTTCCATTTCGAATATGTGATAGGTGCCAATGATATAATCTACCAGACTACAATCTTTGCTAGTAACCTTTCCGATATATCTGTCACTTTCTACTCTACCGTGTAGGATGTAAAGGTTATGTGATTTTCATATATTTAGCAGCTTAATGTCATGACTATTTTTTTCTGTATCTTGACTTGATCTATCAATAGGTACATTTATTGGTTCTAGTTTGGACACATCGTTTAAGAAATGTACTTTTTCATGTTCGATAGTATCCAATGTTCTCGTATCTGTATCAGTTATAATGTAGTCAGGAGCAAATTTTGTCATTGCATTAAAATCGCCTAAAAGAAGTATTGAATTTCCTATTTCTGTGCATTTCGTTATCTCGTTTTCAATAATATCAATTGTATCATGTTTATAATATGGTTACCCAATAGTGGGTATATATACTACACCGACTGTTAGTTTCTCAGTGAGGCCTGACTTAGTGAGTGGTATACTAAACCAAGAGATATACTGAGAGCTATTTGTAAAACTAGTCAACACAGGTAACCAGTGAATATTTTATACCAATGGCTATCCCACCCGATGGGCGTAGCTTTCTTTTTCTGTTATTAAGGTAAAAATTGTAGCCTTGTATAAAGTTTGATATACAGTCCGGTTCGTCAGTTTTAGTTTCAGTGAGACAAATAATATATGTTGATACAAAATCTACAAATTCTGGGATATGAAGTTTGCTTCGCAAACCACACACATTTAAACTCTTTAGCGGGCAGCGGTCTAGGATCAGTCCCCGTCAGCTGACCACTGGGGTTTTTTTTCTCGACATAACCATATGTCCGACGCCGATATAACCGTAATTAAAATGTGTTGAGTGCGTCGTTAAACAAACCAACACCAAAAAAAAAACCCATTTAAACTCAAGAACGTTAACTGACTATTTGGTAACACGTCATTTGATTTAAAGGGGGAGTCTGCAATGTAAATATCCTCAATGGTTTTAAAAACTGTTGGTATTTCTATAATCGGCATAGTGTGTAGTTCATACACACTTGACTTACTATATCAAAGGTAAATGGTTTTCTATGGCATTCTGTACCAGGTTGAGTTATATTGGACACAGGTTCAATAATTGTAGCGCATGTATCAGTGCAAGGTAACATTTCTGGTCTATACAAACATGATTTCGATGATACATCATTGAAATACATATTAAAGTGTAATTATGTATACGGCTGAGATGTATTAGAAGGTTTACAGACTGTACTACATATATCAATACAAAACAGCATTTGTCTTGCATACAACATTTGTGGTATATATACATTTGGATCGGGGTGCGCATCATTTGTGTACATATTAGATTGTAAAAGGCAGAATTATATCGGACGCAGAAAAAACTGTACTACACATATCAATGCACATACATGTACTTGGATAGGAGGCCAGTCATTGAAATACATATTAGATTGTACGTCCGTACAAGACAGAGTTACATTCGATACAGGTTCAATACCCCATTAATTTCTCGAGACTCAATAGAGTGACCATACCTACAGATTACATTATGTACAGCCAATGGGAAATAGTCTACTGTTCAGTGAGGATGCTGAGAACCAATCGAATTACACCACCAGTTACTGCGTGTTACGAAATCTACTGAGTGTCCGTTTGTTTTCAGTTATGACCAGAGAACTACAATGGAACTATATAGTGAAAGAATATAAAGAAAATATGTTGTTGTTTTTTTGTTTGTTTTTTCTTGTGTGTTTTTTTTTGTGTGTTTTTTTTTTTTAATAAATAAGGTATGGGTGTTTAAAAAGAATTACTATTTATTGAATTACGTTATTTTTATTATTATTTATGTAGCCATTACGTAATAATTGCGATGTCTTGTGTGGTTTTTGTTTTTGTTTTATGTTTTGTGTTTTCTATTAGCTGTCTAATTATCGAGCTCAGAAAACCTTTTGCGGTTTTCTTTCTCCGTTTCCTTCTTCTCTCTCTCTCTCTCTCTCTCTCTCTCTCTCTCTCTCTCTCTCTCTCTCTCTCTCTCTCTCTCTCTCTCTCTCTCTCTCTCTCTCTCTCTCAATAATATTTATTTCTGTTCATATTGAAATTGCAAAAATATATCCTTGTCGTAACATGGAGATGGCCTAGTAAGTTGTATAACTTGTACCTAATCCATTTGTTTTTAAAAAAACAATAAACTATGTTTCAATCAGTGGTTAGTGAGAAATAAGTAGCTGTAACGTTCTTACACCTACCCATTGAGTCGTTTAACTCGCTCTGGAAGGGAGCCAGTACCGGGGTGCGAACCCTTTACCAGCCTTAACTTCGATGGCTTAACTACTACACCACCGAGGCCGGTATGCTGGTAGGTAGCACGTACTGCTATTGTGTAGTATACTAGTAGTCAATGACTAAACAACGCGAGTGTTAATAAAATATTCAAAATAATAGTACGGAACAAATGTATTAAACA
>JAECMU010069112.1:0-11858 GCA_016106625.1 Dracogyra subfuscus
GGGGGCAAATATTTAAGATGGGTGGGTCCGGGGGCATACTCTCCCGGGAAATTTTTACATTTAAATGGTCAGAAATACGATTTCCAAGCATCTGAAGCACAAAATTAGTGATTTTTAAAACAGAATTTCGGTTATTTTCTTTTTGGGAAATGTACAACAATGAATGCTTTTCGGTTATGGAAAGATAGTATACATGAGGTGGTCTGGGGTGGGAGGTGATTCCGAAGGTCACTGTTTGAAAATTGTTCAATAAAAAATAAATAATTAAAAAATGTGTTGTTTATAACTTCTACTTGTATTTATTCAAAATAAATACAACCGATGTTATCACAGTGCATATAAAAGAACAACTGTTGGCTTTAACTGGGAATATTCCGTGTACGGCAAGGGTTTGCTATACGTAAAAAGGTTAAGGTTACTATATCCGAAATAGTGTTAATAATTAAGCACTTGTTCAAATACGGTAGCGTACTACGTCAAATGTTATTACCACCTTTTGCCTTATTGTTTCAAAATACACATAGCAGGCAGATAAATATGCGAGCTGTGCGAATATCAGTACTTCAAATGAAGGAATTAAAACATTTCTGATATAATAACTTTAATTAAAATAAACTCTTGCTTTTGAAACCTATTTGATAAAAGGCATAAAGAAAAATAAATTGGAAAACAAACATTTAAAAGTTCTCAATACAATTTGTTTAAACATTTACGCAAAACATAATCCCTCAAAGCCATAGTTTGTTCCAGCTTCCTTTAAAATTTAGCTGTTACTATTTAGAGGGTGATTCTAGGGCATACTATCCAATGAATTATTTTAATTTAAAAGGCTTAAAATAGATTAAAATAATTAATTATTTAACAATTAACGTTCATAGACTGCGGAACATATATCATATTTGGGTGGGAAGATGCTTCACGTACTTGAACACTGTTCAGTGAAGAAAACATGCATGCGAACGGGATTTTATACTTGGTGATATTTAAAATGCATAATTTAGTTGCATTATAAGCATTTTTCAGTAACTGATCTAATAATTTATATACGGGGATGTTCCACACCCTTTATGGTGGACCTACAAGGTATCGCAAGAAATAATTCAATAATCGAATAGCTTATATATTTTTTATAGCATATTATTAAATAATATGCTATAAAAATATATAAGCTATTCGATTATTGGGGGGGGGGGCAGGCCCCCAATAACATTATGGGGGGGGGGCAGTGCCCCCTGTATCCCCCCGCTTCCACCACCTATGAAAGCTATATACACAATTTTAGATTGATACCTCAAATCCTTCTAAAAAAGTCTGGAAAACAAATTTTAATATCTCCTAAGTTCAAGAGCCATAACCCCGTGAAAAATCGCCATGAAATTGAAACGTGATCAGTAAGTGTAAAAGATACAGCTATACACAAAATGTGAGGTTAATATCTAAAAAAATAAATTTTAAAAACCCAACAACAAACACACATACACATATAGACAGAAAGACGGAGATGAAACCTGTAGGCCCGTTTGGACCGGTAGGGGAAGTGTACAAAATATTATCATTCCATTCATATGGAAATCAAACAGAATACGTTTTATATACCAGATTAACACATGCCTGTAGTACTCTATATCGTTGTGGTCCTATTATGGCACCCTCATGTAATAGTGGACATTACTTTGAAAGCACTCACCATTATGTCTTGGAATATCAATTTTATAACCAACGAAAACAAATTGTTTTAACATCTCTAAACAGCTTTGAACCAATTAATCTTCAATTGATATTAAACGGCCGAGCCACGTTTAATGATGATACATATAAACAAATATTTGAGCATGTTCACAAAAAGTTAAACAGATTTGACTAAGACAAGATTATCTCGTAGTGCGGAATCGTTTATTTGTTGTAACTTTTACTATTGTTATTACGTACCAATTGGGTTGTCTGATCAGATAAAATGTTAATAATGAATACTGTTAAAATCTCCGCTTACTTCTATTCCATTTCATTTTCTTTCTTTTCAGGTTTTTTCAATCGCTGTTGTACGACTTAATGTTTGTAATTAGGAGAGGGCCTCGTAGGTTGGATGACTTATGCCCAATCAGTTTGTGTGTGTATGTGTGTGTGTGCGTGTGCGTGTGCGTGTGCGTGTGCGTTGCGTGTATATATCCACACAAATATATTATATGCAATAAAATATGTTTTGAATCAAATGGGCACACGACCAGTTAATGTAAACTGATCAGTAATATTTGTAACTGAAGATTTAGTTTATTTAATATAGTATACTACAAAATAATGATAATTAACCACTTTAAAATCAAACAATTTATAGTAATCGACAGCAGAAAGTTGGCCAAATGAACCTAGCATTACGTGTTCCACTTTGACAGCACTATCCTCCACCCTGATTAAACAAACTTGAAGCCGATGCCTTTTGTTAGTTGGTTAGTTACACCTCTAGCTATAATGAACTGGAAGGTGATACATTACTGATTCCGCAAATATTGGTTTTATTTAAGTAAATACCAGTGATTTTAAACAATCACGGGTAAAAGAACACTTACGTGTACTTATAAACAGACATTACGTGGTTTACCATTACACGTGTTTTTAATTTCTACATGACCCAGCTTGACATTGCGTACAGACAAGACAAATACACGAACTCTTCCAAGACGGGTAAAGGGGACATGTTACTACATCTTAAGTACGCGCTTCGCGTGTCTCACATTAAGATATGGGTCACCTGAGATAGCCTTTGGTCTGTCAGTGGAACAAGGTGGACAGTCATTGTAATTAACTGTTTGTAAATGTGAAATGTACTATATAAGGAAGGTGTTTTACGTTGGTTTCTTAAGACGAGTGGACTTTATTAGTCAGACTTTAAAATTTTTCGGCCGTCATTTCAAAAACTTATGTTTATTTTTTTGTTGTAAATAGTCTGACACCCTTTATTTTTAGGCAGTCCGTCTAAATTGCCCAAATCACCTTCATTTTTGGCTGGCAGTCTAATTTTTTATTTGGCCTCTAATTTTTCCAGACATGATAATTTTGGAACTTTGCTAAATTTTTATTCCAAATTCCGCCCACCTCAAACTTACCTCCCCCCTCCTGTCCCGGAGTTGGTCACTGGCGATGTCAGAGACTAAATCCGGGGTGGGCGTGCCTGAACCTTAGGGATAGGGGCACGTAAAAACCGTACCCATACCCATAAGACTAGTATCGCAGCTTGCATGTTTAAATATATACATGTACATGTCATAGAAATACTCTTTTATCTAACTTTGAATGGTATATATGCACATGACACTGGTCATTTTTACAATAATGAACTAGACACTGATAATGTTTATAATAAAGCACATGACACTGGTAATTTTTACAATAATTTTCATGTGCTCCTAAGTACATGCTACATCTTTCATCTAACTTTGTGCTAGGGTAACTTTATATTGCATTCACGTAGAAAATAATTCTCTAGTTTCTGATTATATTAAAATATATATTTTGTATTATCTCTGTTTCTCAAAGAAACATTTTGAAATGTATGTAAAAGAACGCTCGGTGTAATCTGTTTTCAGCACCAGTATAAGTATGAAGTTACCCGTTCTTCTTCTGTTTGCTGTGTGCGCCGTTCTCCTTGATACCGGTTCCTATGCACAAGGTAGGTTAACCTCCTACATAATGGGTTGGGTTGTATCCACTCCGTAAACATGATTTGTTTTTAATTGTCAGCTGATTGGGTCTACGAAATAATACAATCACGTTTTGTTTCTTAAAAGCTAAATGTTTTCATTGCGAATGCGACAAGATCTGGAATGAAAACAGTTCCAGGTTTCAGTAAAAAAACTTGAATGTATACGGTTCTGTTCAATACATTGGTGACAAGTTGTTTTCTGTGAACCCAAATAACATCGAATCATAGTTATAAAATAAAGTAGAACTTGTGTCACCCAATTACAAATGATATAGTTAGGGTACCTCTGGACTGTATCAAAGTTATTAAACATATGCAATTATATTGGCTTTCAGGTCATAAACGTAAGCACAGAAACAGCATTATAGGAGGCGGTATTATAGGAGGCGGCGTTATAGGAGGCGGTGTTATAGGAGGCGGTGGTGTCATAGGGGGTGGTGTTATAGGAGGTGGTGTTATTGGAGGAGGTGGTGTCATAGGAGGCGGTGGTATTATAGGAGGCGGTGGTATTATAGGAGGCGGTGGTGTTATAGGAGGCGGTGGTGTCATAGGAGGTGGTGTTATTGGAGGCGGTGGTGTCATAGGAGGTGGTGTTATTGGAGGAGGTGGTGTCATAGGAGGCGGTGGTATTATAGGAGGCGGTGGTGTCATAGGAGGTGGTCTTATAGGAGACGGCGTTATTGGAGGCGGTGGTATCATAGGTGGCGGCTTAGGAGGTGGAGGGCATCTGGAGAGATCGTTCATGGCGTCGTCGATTCTGGCGACGTCGTTTCAGGCGCCGTCATCCGTGCTGGGTTAGTAATATTAATATCTAGGGACGATGCACTTGGTTTTGGCCATGTACTGCCCTGTCTATGAGAAAATGCATAAAGCTGAACAGCGTACCAAAATAAAACTGAATGTTAGAAAATGTAATCATAAACGATGTATAACAATATTACATTTAAGCGATTCGTGTAAAAAGCTTCGTTAGCAACCCTTTGATTTTATAAATTGTACTCAGCACTGAGTTAAATTCGCTAATGTACCTTGCATGACAACCGTATTTATTTTACTTTAATTTTAGCTTGATGTTTGTGGTAATATCCAATTAAGTTCCAACTGCACTATCTTATCCAAGACAGTTAATGGTAGTAGTAAGAGAGAAGTCTATGTGGTAGCGTTAAAACACGATTCATTTACATGTTATAATTATAAAGAACCTTCATTAAAGAAAATACCTATCAAAGAAAAGGAAAATCTATTTATTTCTCCGACTATCCATTTCTCTGTTTATCTATATATTTATCTGTCTGTCTGTCTGTATTCGGTCTCTCTGTCTATCTATCTATTTTTATATATGTCTATTTATTTATTTATTTATATATTTATTTCAGCGCATGTTCTGTCCACGTGGAATGCGCTGTGTCCGCCGAGGAAGGCGTGGTGTCTGTGTGTGGTGGAGGCGACCCTGGTGGCCTCTAATGTTCAGTTCTGATCAGAGTTCAGACTGATGACGTCTTAACGTTACATATGGCTGTGAATAAACATATTAATTATCAAACAGATTCAGTTAGTTTATTGTTTCATTTTATCTTAAATGTTTGAATTCCACTATGTTGTCCATAAAACCTAGTTGACTCCAATACCAGTCTGTTAAAATAATGAATGCTTTTATGGGTAGCAATTTTGTTTTATTTACAACGAAACTATTTACATCTGAAGGCATCGAATCAGAAGATTTAACATTCTACATAACACCACTGATAAATAGTATGGGAGCCCACCCCCAGTAAAAACATCCCACAATAATTTCAACCCTATATATGGATATCGCACTGGAGATAATTGTGTTCCATTATGAGCCTTCATCTTTCATTTCGGAACTATGGCTGAATTATTGAATTAAAACATATCCTTCATCCTAATTTGAGTTATTCCTAAATACTAAATGCAGACGGGTACCAAAGTGCTGATGTAAGGAAATATCACCTGCAAGACCTATCTGATTTCAATTCCGGTTATTTGGATATAATGAAGATATCTATGTGTAGTAGCCTATTATTTTTGTTTTAGAATCCACCCGCAGTGTATAGGTCGACTACATATTATAATGTGTAGTTTAATTCATTCTACTTTTCTGACTAACAAGGCCCATTGTCTCTATTGTATTTATGGGGCGGGGTGTAGCCTAGCGGTATAGCGTTCGCTTGATGTGCGATTGATCTGGGATCGATCCCCGTCAGTGGGCACTATTTCTTGTTCCAACCAATGCACCAGGACTGGTATATCAAAGACCGTCCTGTTTAGGGGATGGTGTATATAACATATCCCTAGCTAATAATGAAAAAAAAGGTTGCGAGTTTCTCCTCCAAGACTATAAGTCAAACTTTCCAAAAGTGTGACATACAATAGTCTATGATTAATAAATCAATGTGCTATAGTGGTGTCGTTAAACAAAACAAATTTAACTATTGTATTTATGAACAGAAAGTTCAATGTTATAAACTACATGAGTAACTGTTAAAGAACATTTATGTTACAACTTCGGTCCTACAAATAAAAGAAAAATAGCTGATGCTGATCATTGTATTATGAAGACTTTATATGTCAGAATGTGCACATTTAGACTATATATGTCAGAATGTGCATATTTAGACTATATATATGTCAGAATGTGCACATTTAGACTATATATATGTCAGAATGTGAACATTTAGACTATATATGTCAGAATGTGCACATTTAGACTATATATATGTCAGAATGTGCACATTTAGACTATATATATGTCAGAATGTGAACATTTAGACTATATATGTCAGAATGTGCACATTTAGACTATATATGTCAGAATGTGAACATTTAGACTATATATGTCAGAATGTGCACATTTAGACTATATATATGTCAGAATGTGCACATTTAGACTATATATGTCAGAATGTGCACATTTAGACTTTATATGTGAGAATGTGCACATTTAGACTATATATGTCAGAATGTGCACATTTAGACTATATATGTCAGAATATGCACATTTAGACTATATATATGTCAGAATGTGCACATTTAGACTATATATGTCAGAATATGCACATTTAGACTATATATATGTCAGAATGTGCACATTTAGACTATATATATGTCAGAATGTGCACATTTAGACTATATATGTCAGAATATGCACATTTAGACTATAATTACATATGTCAGAATGTGCACATTTAGACTTTATATGTGAGAATGTACACATTTAGACTATATATGTCAGAATGTACACATTTAGACTATATATGTCAGAATGTGCACATTTAGACTATATATATATGTCAGAATGTGCACATTTAGACTTTATATGTGAGAATGTGCACATTTAGACTATATATGTCAGAATGTACACATTTAGACTATATATGTCAGAATGTGCACATTTAGACTATATATATGTCAGAATGTGCACATTTAGACTTTATATGTGAGAATGTGCACATTTAGACTATATATGTCAGAATGTACACATTTGGACTATATATGTGAGAATGTGCACATTTAGGCTATATATGTGAGAATGTGCACATTTAGACTATATATGTTAGAATGTGCACACTTAGACGATATATGTGAGAATATGCACATTTAGACTACATATGTCAGAATGTGCCCATTGAGACTATATATGTTAGAATGTGTACATCATCGTTTGTTTTGTGTTTTGTATTTGATTCGGACAATTCTGAAAATGTGAATTGTTCAAAGGGTTGTGGCTTGTCGAATAGTCCATATATAAAGGTCCAAGTAACGTTCGGGTTCTAGACCACAATACATCCCCAACCCATACCTTTTTAAACGATACGACATGTGAGAATAAAGGTTCCCATAAGTTCAAGGGGGAATATCATACAATTTTATATTACCCTTTTTCTTAATAAATCCCATTATCAAAGGTAACCATTCAAAATATTGTGTTTATGTTTTCATTGGCTAAATTGGCCACGGCTTAATTTAAGGTTACCACGCAAAAATATGGCAATTGGGCAACCCAAATACAAATAAATGGACACAAATAGATAAATAAATAAATTGAGCAACAGTGTACACTGGAACCAGATATACACTCGTCGAAAATATGCAAATAAATCATCGGTGAAAATATAGCAAAATCCAATTCAAATAAAATCCAAATAAATCAATACATAAACGGTACTGTTGTTGAGCGAGAAACTGCCGGTTCGATATACAGTAAATATGACTGAACACTCTCATCCTCTTAATATAAAACAACACCTCAAAATGCCTCGTAGGCTGACCTTGAAACTACATGGAACAGGCTTCTTTTTTTTCTTTTCTTTGTTATACATCACAAAGAAACAAATTTTCATGAATTCATAAGCATTCCACTCCTAACAAACGCAATCTAATTTGAGAATCCGTGTATCAGATATGTATCAGGCATAAACTAATGGTAACTTAATTTTATCTAAATCTACGTTCCTTGAAGTCAAAAACATACTTTTAAGTATGATTTTGTTTGTTTTGTTTGTTTAACGACGCACTCAACACATTACAATTACGGTTATATCGGCGTCGGACATATGGTTATGTCGAGAAAAACCCCATCAGGCGGGCACTGTACCACTGGGCCATGCTGCCCGCTTTTTAAGTATGAGCACATATACTTAATAGGACGTTATTCTATGCAAGTATTTGTAATGTAATACTTTTAACAATGCTGACACCTGTTTCAAACCACAGGTATCTCCAAACAATAACGTTAGATATGTTATAGTAACTTTGTATAATCTTTATATATGTAACTATAGTATTTGTATTAGGGGTTTCTGTGCTCCAACCCAGTTCGTTATTACAAATACCTGAACTGTTCAGGTAATCATCTGTTTATGAATTGGTATCAGGAAAACAGTTCTGTTATAAATGTAATTCAGATCAGGTGACATTACATTTTCCGTCACTTTAGCAAAATACAGTCTTGTAACCACAGAGTAGACCATTCTGTTCAACAGGCGGCATACATACCTGGCTATTTGTTCGAGAAATACTTCATTTTACACCACCAAAGGTTAAACTCAACTCCAAAAGTCAACTAATTGTAATAATCTATTATTTGTCCACCCTGAGGAAGTATCAGCCTTTCAAAAAGTGTCAATAGAGATATATGTAGTTTCCATTAGTGAGCAAATTGTTAATCGCCCATTACAAATTTAAAGCTGTTTCCTGACTGAGATCAAAGAAAGATGACACCTGCACAGTATTAAATGATGACTGTGAAAACTTGGGCTCATTAAGTCAATCGTCACGAACGTGTACATATGCACTTCTGTAAACAAATCGTAGATGTAAAACGAAGCACACCACACATGGCAGTATACTATGAACTAGTCGGTTCTCCCTTATATAAGCAGAAATATCCAATAAAACCAATAAATGCCGATAACTTGTTGATGAATATATAAGAAAAGTACACACAACTATATGTAACTGGGTCAGTCAAGTGTGGGATTTATTGTTCAACTATTTATATAGTCTAAATGTGCACATTGTGACATATATAGTCTGAATGTGCACATTGTGACATATATAGTCTAAATATGCACATTGTGACATATATAGTCTAAATATGCACATTGTGACATATATAGTCTAAATATGCACATTGTGACATATATAGTCTAAATATGCACATTGTGACATATATAGTCTAAATGTGCACATTCTGACATATATAGTCTTTATAATACAATGATCAGCATCAACTATTTTCCTTTTATTTGCACGACCGAAATGTTGTTTAACGGTTACTCATGTAGTTTATAACATTGAACTTTCTGTTCATAAATAAGATTGTTAAAGTTTGTTTTGTTTAACAACACCACTATAGCACTTTGATTTATTAGTCATAGACTATTGTATGTCAAACGTTTGGACATTTTTACTTAGTCTTGGAGTGGAACCCGCTACCTTTTTTATTAGTAGCAAGGGATATTTTATATACACCATCCCCTAGACAGGACAGCATATATACCACGGCCTTTGGTATACCAGTCCTGCTGCATTGGTTGGAACAAGAAATAGTGCCCACCGACGGGGAGCGAACGATTTACCACTACGCTACATCCCGCCCCATAAATACAATAGAGACAATGGGCCTTGTTAGTCAGAAATGTAGAATGAATCAAACTACACGTTATAATATGTAGTCGACCTATAAACTGCGGGTGGATTCTAAAACAAACATAATAGTCTACTACACATAGATATCTTCATTATATCCAAAGAACCGGAGTTGAAATTAGATAGGTCTTGCAGGTGATATTTCGTTACATCAGCACTTTGGTACCCGTCTGCATTTAGTATTTAGGAATAACTCAAATTAGGATGAAGGATATGTTTTAATTCAATAATTCAGCCACAGTTCCGAAATGAAAGATGAAGGCTCATAATGGAACACAATTATCTCCAGTGCAATATCCATACATAGGGTTGAAATTATTGTGGGTCGTTTTTACTGGGGGTGGGCTCCGACACTATTTATCAGTGGTGTTATTGGCGACAGCTGATGTATAATAAAAGTGTGTGTGTGTGTTTGATTGGAGGGGGCCCTGGTCCTCATGCCCCATGGCTACGCCGATGTAGATACACACTACATGAATAAAAAATCTCATCACCTACGTGTGTAGAATGTTAATCTTCTGATTCGATGCCTTCAGTTGTAAATAGTTTCGTTGTAAATAAAACAAAATTGCCACCCATAAAAGCATTCATTATTTTAACAGACTGGTATTGGAGTCAGTTAGGTTTTATGAACAACATAGTGGAATTCAAACATTTAAGTTAACATGAAACAAAAAACTAACTGAATCTGTTTGATAATTAATATTTTTATTCACAGCCATATGTAACGTTAAGACGTCATCAGTCTGAACTCGGATCAGAACTGAACATTAGTGGCCACCAGGGTCGCCTCCACCACACACATACACCACACCTTCCTCGGCGGACACAGCGCATTCCACGTGGACAGAACATATGCTGAAATATATAGATAGATAGATAGATAAATAAATAAATAGACAGAGAGATGGATAGTTGGAGAAATAAATAGATATACCTTTTAATTGACAGGTATTTCCTTTAATGAAGGTTCTTTATAACTATAACATGTAAATGAATCGTGTTTTAACGCTACCTTCTCTCTTACTACTACTATTAAATGTCTTGGACAAGATAGTGCAGTTGGAACTTAATTGGATAGTATCACAAACATCCAGCTAAAATTGAAGTACAATAAATATGGTTGTCATGCAAGGTATATTAGCGGATTTAACTCAGTGCTGCGTACAATTTATAAAATCAAAGGGTTGCTAACGGAGCTTTTTATACGAATCGCCTAAATGTAATATTGTTATACCCGATGTGTTTATGATTACATTTTCTAATATTCAGTTTATTTTGGTACGCTGTTCAGTTACATGCAGTACATGGCCAAAACCAAGTGCACCGTCCCTAGATATTAATATTACTAACCCAACACGTATGACGGCGCCTGAAACGCCGTCGCCAGAATCGACGACGCCATGAACGATCTCTCCAGATGCCACCACCTCCTATGATGCCACCGCCTCCAATAATACCTCCACCTCCTATGCCCCCACATATGATACCACCGCCTCCAATAACGCCGCCTCCTATGACACCACCGCCTCCTATAATACGACCGCCTCCTATGATACCACCTCCTCCAATAACACCACCTCCTATGACACCACCGCCTCCAATAACACCACCTCCTATGACACCACCGCCTCCTATAACGCCGCCTCCAATAACACCACCTCCTCCAATAACACCACCTCCTATGACACCACCGCCTCCTATAACACCACCTCCTCCAATAACACCACCTCATATGGCACCACCGCCTCCTATAACACCGCCTCCTCCTATAACACCGTCTCCTATAACGCCGCCTCCAATAACACCGCCTCCTATAATGCCGTATTTACGCTTACGTTTATGACCTGAAAGCAAATCTAATTGCATATGTTTAATAACTTTGATACAGTACAGAGGTACCCTAACTATATCATATCACCAAACAAACAACAACATCAAGCAACATTTTTAAAATCCACAAAAAGCACAACACAATGTCTCGAAGTTC
>JAECMU010069116.1:0-18787 GCA_016106625.1 Dracogyra subfuscus
GTCTTCTAGAGTACACCATAACTGACTTTATTTTACAACTCTGTCTTTTAGAGTACATCATAACTGACTTTATTTTACAAGTCTGTCTTCTAGAGTACATCATAACTGACTTTATTTTATAAGCCTGTCTTCTAGAGTACACCATAACTGACTTTATTTTATAAGCCTGTCTTCTAGAGTACACCATAACTGACTTTATTTTACAAGTCTGTCTTCTAGAGTATACATCATAACTGACTTTATTTTATAAGTCTGTCTTCTAGAGTACACCATAACTGACTTTACAAGTCTGTCTTCTAGAGTACACCATAACTGACTTTATTTTACAAGTCTGTCTTCTAGAGTACACCATAACTGACTTTATTTTATAAGTCTGTCTTCTAGAGTACACCATAACTGACTTTATTTTATAAGTCTGTCTTCTAGAGTACACCATAACTGACTTTATTTTATAAGCCTGTCTTCTAGAGTACATCATAACTGACTTTATTTTATAAGTCTGTCTTCTAGAGTACATCATAACTGACTTTATTTTACAAGTCTGTCTTCTAGAGTACATCATAACTGACTTTATTTTACAAGTCTGTCTTCTAGAGTACACCATAACTGACTTTATTTTACAAGTCTGTCTTCTAGAGTACACCATAACTGACTTTATTTTACAAGCCTGTCTTCTAGAGTACACCATAACTGACTTTATTTTATAAGTCTGTCTTCTAGAGTACACCATAACTGACTTTATTTTATAGTACACTCGAGAATGTAGTTGGTGAACCCTTATTTTATGTATGTAATGTTTAACCCCACCTCCCCTCCTTGTGGATGTCCCCTACAGTTTTCCATTAGCAACACACTTTCCCATAGACAGGACAATTTAACACATCCCACGTCCTTTGGGGTCCTGTTTTGGATCAGAAAACCCCAATCAGAGAATGGTCCACCAAATGAAGGAAGATAATGTTTTAACAACACACTCAACACATTTTATTTACGGTTATATGACATCAGATATATGGTTACGGACCACACAGATATTGAGGGAGGAAACATGCTGTCACCACCTCATGGGCTACTCTTTTCGATTAGCAGCAAGGGATCTTGTATATGCACAATCCCATATACAGGATAACACATACCACAGCATTTGATGTACCAGTTGTGGTGTACCGGCTGGAGCAAGAATCCACCAAAGGAGTTTGATCTTTGACTTAAGCAAGCACTCTATCTGCTGGGCTAGATACTGTCCTTAGAGAAAAACAGCAACATGTCTGTATACAGTGGTATACAGACAGCCAACCAACACACAACACCAACATGTTGTAGCCTATAGTTTGAATATTTTAGCGGTGACGTGTGTGTGCTTGTATCTTATATGTGGATTATTATCAATATCTTGACTACCAGTGTGTGACAAAAGATACTAAAACCATTCATTGTGCCCTTTTCACCCAACTGGTATTTTCTAGATAAATCTGCTTATCAATCAGCTATTTTACTTTGTCACGTTTGGGGGTCATTTCAAAAGCATAATAATTGTGTGATGTTTGTTAATGTTAACCATGATTTTTAATGAATTAGTTTCTTTCATGCTATAAAACTAATTTGGCACAGTGTTTAGTCTCATTATTTTCCATTATTATAGGAGTGGGGTCACGAAATTAACTGTCTAAAACTTCAACAAACTAAAAATTAAACAAAATACCCTCCCCTTCCCACAAAAAAAAAGAAAGAAAAAAAAGCCCACAATATATCAAATTAAAAACATTTATTTAATTTCTCATATTATAAATGATTTTATTAATCTTTTACTATTCTGTTTTTATTTTAAATGAAATTACATCTTATACATTATCGATAAACATGTGAAATAATAATATAGTGGTAGTAATGGTAATGGTGGTAATTATAATAATAATAATGAAAAATATACTTTTTTATTCTGAAATTTATTCTTTAAATTAATTAACTTTTTCTTTCCTTCAATCTTTCTTTTTTCTGCATTAAATTAACAATGCCAGAATAAACTTCTGAGCACTCTCCTGAATGGTCAGACAAATTAAAGCCCACAGCTAAAATCTGATGGAAAATTACAAGATTGTGGCACAGATAGCTACAAGAGACAAGTATGTCATGGTTAAAAAGACAAGTACTGTGATGTGGATGTGGACAGCAAAACAAGTTGAAAGACAGGACAAAACCTCCAAAGTTTACATATGTACTTTGTTAAAAATTGGCTTAAACTATTTTTGTAAAAAATTTCAATTTAAAACTTGTGTCACCTTTTAAGGATATATTGAAAATTAACATACATAGATGCATTATAAACAAAGTTGCAGTGGTCTAGGACTTATAGTTTAGGAGAAATGAAGCTAAACTCAAACAGGATTTAAGCTACAGTAACTGTGAAAATTAACACCATGACTGTTGTTGGAAAAGTAATATCTATTACTTCCATTTTAACTTCATCAAAATGAAATATTTTATTTAAAGACACATCAACACATTTTATTTACGGTTACATGGTGTCATACATATAAAGACCACACAGATTTTGAGAGGAAAAGAAAGAAAGAAAGAAATGTTTTATTTAACAACACACTCAACACATTTTATTTACGGTTACATGGCGTCTGACATATGGTTAAGGACCACACAGATATTGAGAGGAAACCCGCTGTCGCCACTTCATGAGCTACTCTTTCCGATTAGCAGCAAGGGATCTTTGATTTGCACTTCCCATAGGCAGGATATGGATCACTGGTCGATGTAAATGGTTTACACCTACCCTTTAAGTCTTGCGGAGCACTCACTCAGGGTTTGGAGTTGGTATTTGGATAACAAAATCCCATGCCTCGACTGGGATCCAAACACAGTACCTACCAGCCTGTTGACCAATGACTTAACCACGACACCACCGAGGCCGGTCTTTGACTTCATCAAGTCATGACAAAACAAGTAAGGTAGCCTTTAATATTGACCCTGACTTAAGTCGTTCCTCTCATGTGACATGTTACCAGGTGTTAGGGTGGTCCATTATTCCAAGACAACAATGCGCAGCCTCATAGAAGTCTATGCCTGCCTATTCCCCGGATCTAAATTTTATAGAACAAGTGTGAGACAAGCTTTATGCCATCAGACTTCTGCCTGGTATGTACTGGGTTCGTATCCCACCTGAGGCAATGTGGGATTTTTTCATCCCAGTACCGGCTCCAACCCAAAGTGAGTGCACCGCTAGGCTCAAAAGGTAGGTGTAAGGCCACATAGATAAGTTTCACCCACTTCACGGGTGCAAATATAGGTGTATTTAACCCCACATGGGGGATGATTACCCAGTATGCACAGCAGGTTTCGTATACCCTGGGCTTAGATGATATTGATGATGGACCTGTCAAGTAGTCCCATACCAAAATGGAAATATCATCATCCATGTTTTTAATGTCAACAAAAAAAACAAAAGTCTTTGTCTCTGTGTTAAATGTTTGTGGCATTTGTTTAAAAAAAAAGAAAAAAAAGTGTAAGTGAAGCTAAGCCATAATGTGTATAGGACTCATCCAATTCCTTGGGATTTTCGAAACCTCTGCCGAGTGTCAATCAGGGAGTGGCAAGCACGTCAGGTCAGGTCATAGGGCTTAACGTGCACATTCAGAGCAAGCTGTTGTAGCGCACGCCTGTCGTGGGTGCAAGTGCTTGCGTAGCAAGCTCATTCGTCCAAGACAGATAGTTGGGTAGGGAGAAGAAGGGACCGCCTGTACTGGCAGGTGCAAGGGAGCACCAGCAGTCTGACCAGAATCGGTAGCAGGCGGGGGTGGGTATTTGGGGCTATGAAATTTGAATGGAGCATTATGCCAAAAGGAAAACGTTGCGCAGTTTGAATGAATTTTGGCGCGAATTTTGAACGGTCGGTCTAAATTATAAAGGGTAGGCGAGCTAGTATAAGTTTTGCTTTTAGTATGTCGAGAGTAGCTCGTTACTTAGACATAGTTGTTGCTGTGGTATCTCCCTAGGTTGCCCATAGGGCCCTTAAAAGGGCCTGACCGCTTCTGGTCGTGGCATGACAACCCAGGGGAGACTCGTGCAAGCCATATCTCAGGCATTTTTATATGCCAGTCTATGATGGGTTGTATTATGGTTATGGTGTGGTGTTGTCGGTCAGTCTGTTAACTTTTTCTTATCCAGACCATATCCTACACATAGATGCATACAAGACAATCATACTTCATATTTAGTAACAACTTGAGATGGCGGTGTGTCGCATACTATTAAAAGATCACTGTGACCTACTTTTCATGGTCTACTGCACATAACAGTAAATCCTTGTTAGGATCATATCTTACAGTTGTGTCTGTTTAAACCAATATGCTGGAAGAAAGAGCTGGACAACAGGGGTTGTCCTTTTCAGGGTAATTGTCCCCCAGGCAGGCAAAGGTACATACAAAAATCCACAGGCCTGATGATATTAATAAAAATGTTATAGCCACTAAGGCTATATAGAAACATATAGCGAAATTAATTGTGATTTGAGGCCATCTTATTGGTTGTTGGGATGTTTGGATCAGTCTACTGAAGTAGGAGGAAATGCCATTGGTTATGTTGGAATTTCTTTTCTTTAAATAAATAAATAAAATAATAATAATAACACATGTACAATGATCAATATATTTTAATACATTTAACTTTACTGAATATATTCAATACCAATATATACAAAATAATGCTGTAACAATTTAATATTATGTAGAAAATAATAATATCAACTGTATTTCATGCTTAAAGAATTACTTATGTAAACCTACCACTAAAAAGAAGAAATACTATTTGATGCCATGATAGATTCTTTCACTTTAACATTATTAAAATTAAACCATTATGCTATTAAAAATTGCAAGTTTTATAACACAGACTAGCAACAGTCACTTTTAAAAATACAATATACTGGTATGAGACAATCTGGGATAGCTACCGGTACTTATGATTTTAAAAGTAGTTTTGTTTTCTTCATAATAGGAACACCCACTTAACTGTTCATCCATTCTAACACCTACTCCCCCATAAAACATAAATAAAAACCAGTCTTCTTGATACAACTTAGGGTTAACCACAGGTCATATTTAAAGGGACTGTCCTGATTTTGCTTCCAGTGTAAGATATTTCCAACTAACCATAACTATCCAGTACATGTAAAATTACATATTGATTATGTGATACAGACACCAGGGATTCTAGAATTTTTATAAAATCCACTAGCCATGGGATCAGTGATTTAAAATATTCACTAGCCATGATTAAAAATTCACAAGCCCTACTTTACTTAAATTAATACAATTTTACTAAATAATAGTAATAATCAGATATGTCACCTAAAGAGGGAGATCGAGCTTAAAATCACTAACATTGGAGGATGGAGTGGAGGCAGGATATTCACATTTACAAAGTAGACTTAACTGCATCACTTGACAAAGACAAATTAACTAGCCGTCAGGCATAGCAATAGTAGTTTTTACTAGCCCAATATTGAATGTCACTAGCCATAGAAGCCCTGGACACTAGTATTCTAAACAAGAAAATATATTTAATATGTAATTTTAGTTAATCAAAATGACTGTTAGTCAAAAATATCTTACAATGCATGCAAACTCAGTCATATAAACCAGAGATAACCACTTACGAAAAATAAGTTTACCCTTTTACACAATAATGATACATACGGTTAAATAAAAAACAACAAACATATGGTACCTAAATAAAAAGTAGATCTACATAATATGGCTTAAAAATGTATGTATGGACGGATGTTAATTAATACTGTTGATCTTTATACAAAAACTAAATTACATCAATCATTTTAAACACTGGAATGCAAAAGACTGCACAAATAAAACAAAGTCTGATCTTCCATAATTTCGACTTGCGTGTACTTTATCAATATATTATATAAAATGTAAGGGAATCATTTCTATTCTTGAAACTAACTCAAAGCCTTTTAGGGTAAACATAATTCTGAATAAACTTAAATAATGAAACTTGAAACATTGTTTAAACATATTAATTCAGATGACGTTGCTAACATCGTTTTTATTTACATTTTTGGATTTTGAATGGATATCAATGTTTGGGCCTATATATAGCTATGCTTTTAGAATATTAAAACTAGGGTACAAAATTTCAATATCGGTTATGAATAATGTACACAAAATACAGTCATGAAGAAGATAAAAAAATAAATAATAACAACAATGATAAAATTCAATTTTATTCAACCACAAATGAGGATGAAAAATACTATAAAAATAAAGATGACAAATTACTGTAAAAAGTAAATAATTACAAGACACCCCTACCCACCCAACAAAAAAACCCAACCCTTAAACGAAAGCCTGGATTAAAGAAGAATCTGTATAAGTGGGTAGCTTAAAACTATAATATTATAATTCCATTTTCTAATTACTGTTTTGTAATAGGCGTCTTGATTGGTTAAAATGCTACATGATCTAAAAAAAACCCCGTTCATTCTTCTATGAACGTCAAAACTGCACTTTTTCGGTAAACAAGGGAATCCCTGAGGATTCCATTGTTTCCATTTTTATCCCAATTTCGCCTGTGAGTGAAGGTGATAATTCAGGCTTTAAACAACAACGGTATTGAACTGAGACACATAATGTATATGACAGGCCACAAAATCGAAGATTCTATTAGAAGTTATAGCAGAGAATCATAATGCTCAACAAATCAAAAGTAAGACATGAGCACAGCTCTGTCACATTAGACAAAAACACCAAATTGATAACTTACACATGCGAAAACACATAATCTTTTGTGCACAATTATGCAACCTGTCCTTTCCGAGAATAAAATCACACAATAACAAACTGAAATCCACACACACCGTAACACTGAAACCACTTATCCCTTTCAAGTCTGTGTTCACATTCACTTTTTACTAATTAAACTTTAATTAAAAAGTCTATGAACATGCCAGCACATTGTTTAAACAGTGATTACGTGTAACACTGAAACCACTTTATCCCTTTCAAGTCCGTGTTCACATTCACTTTTTACTAATTAAACTTTAATTAAAATGTCTATGAACATGCCAGCACATTGTTTAAACAGTGATTACGTGATTGCCACACCTGATCTACAGTGCTCACACATGCATTCTTTAAAATATTAACAGTAAGGGGTCTTTTATACACACTATTAATTCCACACAGGATTAGCACATAACAACTGTTGATGTGGTTACACAAGCCATGTAGAGCTGGCTGGATCAGGGAATTCAAACCCCAATGAATTCTGTCAATAAAGGGGAATCAAGGCTCTATCTAGCCTACAGTAAATGACAATGAATGGATGATTGTGCAACAACACCCCAGAACAAAACTATTGAGCAACTGGGTGTTGAACAGAAGTGTGTAACTGGGATGATGGTACAAACAGAATCAAGGCACAGGAATTTCTCCTGGTAGACCAAGAAGGATACTTCTTACCTAAAATGGAAACTTTATCACATTTGCTTGGTGATACCACCGTCTCCCTTGAATCCCCCACTAGGTATGACCCTGGAATAGTCCCTATAACTACTGTATAATACTTTATTTTCGCGTGGAATTTATTTTTCGCGTTTTTCGCGTGTGAATGAAATTCGCGAAAATATATTCCACGCGAAAATAGAAATCTAAAGGCCGACAAAAAAATGTAGTGAAAAAATGTAGTCTCGTTCAACTATACCACATTAGTTTCCAATGTACGAGGCTAGTAGTAACAAAGTGCTGCTCCCTCCTGTCACAGAACAAACCACAAAGGTGTTTAAAACTTTAAATCAAGAACACGATGATAAGTACATACGTAATAATAAAACAATACTATCACTAAAAAAAAACATGTGCTAGCGATCAGTTCATCGGCAGCGTCTACACGTGTTTAACGATGGAAGTAAACATGCATTATCACAGTATATTAAAAATATGGAAGTTAAAAAATCTGGACTGGGCTATGTTCAGATGTTTTACAATTTTATTTTAATTTTGCGCAAACGCTAAGTTCCGTTTTTAAAACAAAATTATTGACCTCTGTACTTAGTTTTTTTTATTGATGGGGGTTGGGGAATTCGCGAAAATAAATGTTCGCGAATTGACCCATTTTCATTAAATTGCGAAAATTTGATCCCGCGAAAATAAAGTATTCTACAGTAACTAAAGCTTTGGCACTGAGCTAAAGTCTTGTAATGCAAGTGTAACACATACATGGATGTATGTAAAGAATTGAAGTGGGTCCCTAGAAGAAAAAAGGTTCATTTTAACGACACTGCTAGAGCAGATGAATTTATTAGTCATCCCTAGTGGAAACACATGTATATAATAAAACTAGAAACATAAAAATAATAAAACTTACAAGATTGAACATGAGCAGTTAGAAAAAAACTTGATAAAACAAGATTTCTATAAAATAATTAAATTAAATTACATTATGCTATAATTCCATGAGCAGACGCTAATTATTTCTAAAGATAACAGGAACATATGTGGAGCCAGCAAAGAGTGGAGAATTAAAAAAATAAAATAAATAATCAATAATAATAAACATTAATTGTCCTTATCTAATGACATTATAAAAGGCACTTCAATTAAGATGATTTTGTGCTCAAATGTATGTACATTAAAACTGACTTCAACATGCATGTAAAGGTCAGGGCATCCACAATAAGTTCTTACATACAAATTCCACATTGCTTTAAAACTATAATCTTGAATATACTGCTAGTAATTATTGTTGACATGTTGTGTTTGTAAATAATGTTATGAGAAGTGAGTCAAGCCAGCAACTTTAATGAATCTTTTTACACCACAGTACATAGTAATTTGAATACACATAATAATATTGTTTACATGTGAATATGGCCATCTTAAAACATGAGCGTTAACAATTAGTAAAGTGCACTTCCAACAAGTGGTAGTTAAACTGATGAACATAAGGAAATAAAAGGAATGTAAATACTTAAGCACATTGTTTAATCAGTCACTTGGTCCAGATATAGGGAACAAAAAAACCCACTCTCACCACATCAAGCACATGTGTAGGAAAGTTTAGTAGTGGGTTCTAGAATGGCGAGATATGTTTTTAGAGGGTCAGATCATACTTTCCCAGAATATTTATAGATTTCCAGGCTTTTTAATACCAGCTGTGATAATGTATAATTTCATAATTTCTGAGCAAATATAGTAAAAGAAATTAAATGATGCTCAGCAATAAAAAAACATGTCTTAATTAAAAATTTATGAAATGGATAAAAAATAGCTAAAACTTTATTATGTAATTGTATTATAGTACATAAAAATAGTGTTATGTTTTTCTTGAGGAATAATAATGTACATGTAGTGTTTCACACATTTAAAAAATAAATAAGGTATGATTATGGTAATGTTTTGCACTTTTATACATTAAATATAGTGCTAACTTGTAACTAAGGAATGTAAAATGTAACTTGTGCACCACTTGTACTTCTCTATCGATGGGCCAATATATTTTTAAAAATCTGTAACAAATACTAAGTAAAGTCCACATTTTAACAGACGTACAATTCGTTCCTTTGAAATTCTAGCTATGGCATTCTTGTAGCATTTATCAAGGCAGTGATCCCACACGTAGTCTGTAGCAGTGTATCTCTCACAGATCCACTGTTTCACAACACCTATGCAACAGATACAGTGACTGGCACATTGTCAATAGATAATATTAATACTTGACTGGTTTGTATTCAGATGACAGGGATTGCACTCCACAATTAATTTGTCTAACAATTTCTTTTCCCGTTAGTGACTATTTCTTAGATTGAAGACTTTATCGGAGAACTTGTTCTTGAGCCAAATGGTGCCAGTGTGTTCATGTTCCGCAAATCGAGTTCTTCCTGCAATACTGCTGCCCTCTGTTGTAAAGAATTCACCTGTGACTTCAGTGACTCGATTGTATCTTCCAATTCCTATAATAAAAACAAACAACTGTAATGACCAACCCAAAAATGCATGTTTTGTCTGGGTTTTTTTTTAAATTTAAAAGGTTTTTTATTTTTGCAATGTACTTGAGTAGGGAAGTGTTATTTTAGCAACCTATCTATCTAATTAAATGTCATTCCTTAGAGAATAAAAGTTACAATCCATTACATATCTTCCACCCAGTCCCAAATACGTCAATAACTTCAATTTGTCTCAAGAAAGAAAAAAGGAATAGACACAGTAAAAAAAAAAAAAAAAAAAAGAAAAAAAAAAAAGAGTACTTTTTCAATATTAAATATAATGTCTGGCTGGTAAAGTGATAATGCATTTTATTGGTCGGTTATTTAGGTAAGGGAAACAACTCTTAAAGTAGAGACAAATACCTGACCAACAAAGTATTTAAATTTCTGGTGGATATGACGTGTTAAGTATGATAGGATGTCGGAACTGTAACCCTTCATGGACCTGATGAATTATGTCCCAGTCCAACCAGTATGCCACAGCTAGTATAACAAAAGCCACGGTTCTGGAACTACCTCATACTTATTTATAAAGAAAAACTAAAAAATGTAGTTTTATTTGAATTAAAACAAAGATCAGCAGACATATTTATAAGTGTGTATATTTTCCTTAGCCACTACTAATGATTTGTGGAGAGTCTGCTCTCAATAGCCCACCTGTCTGACTTCAACCGGGATCAGTCCCCTCAGTCGGTCCTCGTAACTCAGCTTCAGTCGCGTCATCTACAATCAACAATCACACTTCATTACCAGACTGACAAACATAGTCTACAGTAATAGTCCATCACATCATTCTATAAATAGGTTTCGTGTAAATAATTTTAGTTTGGTTTGACGTAAGAAAAGCAAAAGTGTTGTAACAAAACAATTATATTTTTGTGTGGAACTGACAAATCAATCGGTTCAGAAATAAATAAATTGTAGTAAATTCATTAGTATGAAAAAAAAAGTTCCCTGAATTTGTTATGTAATATTTACGATTAATCTAGTTCTTAAGGCAAACATTGACACTGCCACCATCACAATAGTAAAAACTATATTTCGCTTTTTGCCTAGTTCAAGGGGAGACACAAATCTGTTTACCTTAGCTTCATGTTCGGATTCTTCTTTCTGTAGCTGTCTCTCGAGATTGCGTGTCCGCTGTCGATGGTTGTCCAGCTCTTTTTGAAGACTCTGTACAAAGACAAACAATTCAGTATTAAAACACTGAGAAACACTACTAATACGATTACAAATTGTCTGCTCTTAAGTGATTTGTTAAAATTTGATTGGATGATGTCTACCATAAACGCTTTTAATGAACCATAGGTGCAACTATAAACCAAGTTTCATTGTCCAAGGCCTTATAGTTTGTGACACTGATCCAAATAAACCTAAACATTAAACTTCAATGGAAAAGTTGCTGGCTAAACCACAGTGGTCTGAAATATTTATAAATGTCATAATTTTAGCATAAAATTACTTATGAAGATATATAATTTCATACATGTGGTTGCTATACATCAATAATTTCACCCAAAATGGCAATCAATTCTTATTATGATAACTTAAAAGACAATGCAATATGACAATCAACTGTATAATTTTTTTAATGAAACTCGTGAACTACCCAAGGTATCCGACTTCAGTTTACTAACATGAGGAGAAGTTCAATTGTTAAACTAATATGTAACAAAAACAAGTCTAGTATTCTATATTTATTATATAATATCAGATCACATACTTTGAGAATTTGGTAACTTTGCAAAATAGATGCAACTTAATCGAGGTCACAACATTAGGTTTATTAACATTATGATGACACTCCATAAATGATGTATGCACCGTCATTTAACAAAACTGTTTTAATAGCAACTTTACACTGAAAGCTATCCAGCATTCAGAAAAGGAAAAAACCCGTTAAGCAATGGTTTATTTTTATGTAACGATATTCAAAATGACGTCATTCACATTTGACATCATTTCCATTCAAAAAGAAACAGTGCCACATATTCTTACGTCATTTGAATATTACTTAATGGCTGACTGGAATTAAAGTTTCATATACCGTTTACAAAAACAGTTTGTATTAAGCTTGGGATAATATGATAAAGAGATTATTACCCTTATGTGTTTTGGTATCATCAATATCATATATTAGGAATAAAAATAATGTATTATGCTCACCAGACACTTGCATAATACAATTTGTATTCCTAATATATGATACTGATAATAACACTGGTAATAACCTCTGCTTATCGCACAGCATACATGCATCTAAGATGACAAAATGTGTGAAGTTAATTTATGATTTTGACGTATCAATTTATGTTTCATATATGTATATACAAGAAAGTATATACACACAGTATCTCACTTTCCCAGCTGGAGAAATCCCTGTTAATGTTAACAGAAATATTGCTAAAAGATGTTACAAACCGTGAGAGTTGATGAATACTGTTTTTTCAGTGATTTCCGGACCTCTTCATTTTGACTGTTCACATCTGCAATCATCCTGTCTTTGCTTTCTTGAAGTCTGTCACAAATATGAAAGGTAAAATAACATGTGAAGTATATGTAGAGTTTTAACTATTTATATATGACAGTCAGCATTTAAAATAACAGAATATTTCTTTCTGTATTTAATACAGCCTTCAAACTAAGCTGTAGTCAGCTTAAGTTATCAAAAGTGTAAGTGAATTTCTCAGTCGTAACTGATTTGGTTACTACTTTGTAGCTACTTTCAATATATCAGCTACAAATAAACAAGGCCGCCAATCAGAATGAATTGTCAGGTCAGGTCATAGGGTTTAACATGCACATTCAGAGCAAGCTGTTGTAGCGCACACCTGTCGTGGGTGCAAGTGCTTGCGAAGCAAGCCCTTCCATCCATGACAGAAAGTTGGGTGGGAGGGAGAGGGGACCACCTGCACTGGCAGGTGTAAGGGAGCACCAGCAGTCCGACCAAATTGGTAGCAGGTGGGAGTGGGTGGTGGTGCTATGGAATTTTGAATGGAGCATTAATAAGCCAAAGAGAAAAAGGTGCACAGTTTGATTTGAGGAAATTGTGGTGCGAATTTTGAACGGTCAATCTAAATTGTAAAAAAAGCATTCGAGCTAGTATAGGTTTTGACTTAGTATATCGAGAGTAGCTCGTTAATTAGACCTAGGTGTTGCTGTGGTGTCTCCCTAGGTTGCTCACAGGGCCCTAAAAAGGGCCTGACAGCTTCTGGTCATGGCATGACAACCCAGGGGAGACTCGTGCAATTGTGGTAACACCAGAATGAATTGTATTAAACAATTTATTTTGACAGTTGAATTATGGGCCCAATTTGAAGTAAAACTTTAACTCTTATTTTGAAAATACCTTAGATAGCTACATAACACAAGTTTGACTATAAATTATTGACAACATACCGCTTCTTCTCATCTCGTAGTTGGTTGATGGTGGCATGAAGTTCAGCTGTTGTCTGTGAATGAAGCAAAATGTCATAATAATACACAGCCATTAATAATAATTCACTTTTTCATGTACAATCCAGTAAGAACAACTGCATGTTAATTTAATGTCTGAATTTGTCAATGACAAGAGTGACAAAATGCTCAATAGTATGTACTAATATGTGGCATAGGCACAGATCAACACTTTCAAAAAGCCTGTGTTCTGACCGTCACTGATCTTAACAATATATTCATAATTTAAATCAAGTAAGATCACGTAAACATTTAAGATTTTTTACATACATGTACTTGCATATAATGCAGGACAATCACAGCCTAAACCCTGTATAGGACATATTACCTGCCAGACCAATATAGCACATGATGCATTTTAGCCAGTGACATTAAGATAGGAGATAAATCTCTCAGCCTCCAACAGCCAATTACAACAGATTCCCTTTCCGATTAGCAGCAAGGGATCTTTTATTTGCGCTTCCCACAGGCAGGATAGCACAAACCATGGCCTTTGTTGAACCAGTTATGGATCACTGGTCAGTGCAAGTGATTCACATCTACCCATTGAGCCTTGGGAAGCACTCACTCAGGATTTGGAGTCGGTATCTGGATTAAAAATCCCATGCCTCGAATGGGATCCGAAACCAGTATCTACCAGCGTGAAGACCGATGGCCTAACCACGACGCCACCGAGGCCGGTCTCTTACAATCCAGTGTCATCTTGTGTACATTGAGATTACTGACCTGATTATCTCCCACAACTAGAAAATGACACACGTTGTGAGAAATACCATCTGTGTCTCTTCAGGAGTGCTATCACCACTGAGTTGCATGTAACACTAAAAATAATATCCAGTTACCTGCATAACAGCACAGACATATATTCCAGACTTCAAGATGCAACTATTAATTCTAATTTTTGGGATCTTAGCTTTCGCTAAAGTGCAGGTATGGATATAAATTATATAGAAATATATTTTAAGGTTACTATATGATGTGAATCTGTTCTGTAATTTACTAATCTATACTGAATCAAACGGGACAAGCAGAGTTCACCACACCAGTTCCACAGAAAAGAGGGCCTAAAATTATCTGGAGAATAAAATATTTGGTACAACTTTTTTTATCATTACAGAACTAGCAGACATAAAATGTATAACTTTCTTCTATGCATCTCCCACCCGCTTCCTTTCTCAGCCAATTATGATTCCTATGTTTTTTCTCCAAGATGGCTGAACCCCGATGTATGACTGCCAGTGACTGTAACCCAGATGAATGTTGTGCTAAACAGACTGGACCGCTGATCATGAGCAAGAGAGACCAAATGGATCTAGGCCTGATCCAACCATCTGGTGACATTTATGGTAATGCCATGAAATCTTTCAGAGTAGCTTCACCCACTGTTTGAGCCATCAATGGAGAGTGTTGGTCCTAGTTATTAGGCAGTGTAATAGGTGATCTTAGCACTAAGACTGCTCCGTAAAACATAGCCAGTAAATATACAAGATGTCAAAAATTATAGAAATAAGCAGAATATTTTACTAGTCTACTAGAAATCTACTTGTCTACCAATAAATCCAATTGTCCAAATGTATGGTGTCCTTTTTTTTATTGCTCAAAATTAAATTGCATTGAAATTATTTTACACTGGACAACCATAGAAGTGTATTTTGTTGTCCAAGCAGATTTTTACTTGTCATGACAAGCGGACAAGTGCTTATTTTGAAGGTTGTAAAACCTCAACTTAAATAACATTTCCCAAATCACTGAAGTACTTCCACTAAAAACTTTTAAAAAGCTCTTGTATCTTTATAAATGAGCAGACACCATTTGTTAAAAGCTATTACATATACTAAGAAGCAACTAAAGGCTTATAATTTCTAGAAAATAATTTAAATAAGGTAATTGTAAAACTGATTCAGAAGTTAAATATAACAGCAACTGAACTAACCACAAACAGAACAAGGTACTGAGTTTTGATTTTGAAAAATACAATTGCGTAAAAAACATAACCAAAACGCCAATCCACCTACTCATTCCTCACAAAAAATACCCCCCACAAAATAAAACCTACTAAAATCCTGAACAAGCTACATCAGGGAAGTGATACCCCATTTTTAGAAAAAGCTGAAAGCTCTACACTAAACCTAAATAAAGGTAATATTTCAGCATTTCAAATCAAATCCAGTCGACTTCGTAAAAATCATTTTGCAAAAAAAAAAGCTAAAATGTTTCTCTACTCAAAGTTCTATATTAAACAAGTGAACAATGTCATAATGAGTCATATATAAACTGTTTTATATGTTCTAATTATCTCTTCCTATTTTATTATTTATTATGGACTAATCACTGATGATTGTTACCCAACAATCTTCACTTGTGTTAAGTTACTGTTCATCTTATATAGAACAAATAGCAACATTTATTTTAACACGATACAAATGTAATTCACTTAACAAAATTTTAAATACATAAAAATATAGCAGTGTTAAATATGTTTCACTGTGACAAAAATGTGTGAGACTCCGATATATTTTCTGTATGATATCAGTATTTAGAATTAATAATATGATGGCTTCTGTAGTCATTAATAATAAATGTTACATTAGTATGCATATACGGTTCTATGTGCTTGTATATATTAAAGTTTTGTTTTATAGGTTTATTGTAGTACTTTTTGCATGATAATATAATAATAGCTTATCAGTTATTATTACTAGCAGTTATGAAAACAATGTTATCTCCTGGGATTTCAACACTTCATAATAAACACTTGGTCAAAATAAAGATTTAACAGGCTCAACACACATATCCAAGACCAGAATGTAACTGTTTTTTTATATAAATAAATGTGTGCCCTTACATTGCTATGAAGATGATAATATGACTTTTATTAATTTTATCATTAAAAGCAACTTCATGTGTCAAATGACCCACTACAAACAGCTGTGTGGATGACTTTATGGTTCAGCTAACGCTCCTGAGTCTCGACAACATGCTCTTTTGAAACATTTTTAAGAGCTATACAGATTTAATTATTAATTATTAACAAGAATTTCAATAGCTGGTTGAGAAGATTAAGGTACATTTGGTGATAAATTCAGTGATACATAATATAATTTTGAGACATATTTTGTTGAGTCATTTAGTAGGTCAGCTGGCAAGCATTTATTATTTTCAAAGTTGGCTTCAATGTTATATGTTTAACACCAGGTCATATTTTTAGGCACTATGTTGTGTGGCCATTTAGTACGTCAACTGTTTATGTGACCCTGCCTTTTAGTAAAATGTTTTTTATTATTTATTTTTTTCTCATAATAGGAACATGTCGTAAATATAACTTGGAGGGTGAGCACTGTAATATTTTCGACAAGCCCAATGGATTCTGTGGCTGTGCGACAGGACTAACATGCGTCTATGTGAGAACTGGCATCAGATCACCACCTGCCTTCCCAGGCTACTTCAACTGTGCAAGAAAATAACTAGAACGAAACTTGAAAAAGTAGTCTGGTGAAAGAAAAAAATGTTCATGTTGATACCGAAATAATAAATATATTTTTGGAAAAATGTGTTGTTTTACAAAAAGTTGTTTTCTGATCACGATAAAATTCCCTAATTTTAATTATTTATTTTTTTAATTTTAGAAATATTTGGTATTTTTAGGTGTATTATTTGTATATTTTGACTGTCAAAAAGCATTCAGTTGAACTTCAGTGTTAAATTCAGGTGTGAAAAATTAAATATTAGAAGATTAACACAGTTATGTTTTATGCAATTATAATTATAGTGCATTGAATGGTTATCATTTAAAATATTAATTATAAAATGTTATTTTAGTATACGAATGACTCACTTCCAGCACCAGTGGCAACATTACTAAACATCAAATTCAGTTGGGATTTTTTGATGATGTATTAAAGACTCAAATACAAATATTTTTTTATTAAAACTTGGTTTTAATATAGTTTTAACAAAAATTTAAATCTACAAATTACATCTTTTATAAATGAAAACAATTTATGTTACATTTATAGTTATCCAGCCAAACTGTGAGAAAAACTATGAATGGACTGTTTTTTTATTTACTGTTGTACAATGCATAAAATCTTTCTGATTTTGACAGTTGAAAGATGAACTGAAAAGCCTTTGGTTAACTGTGCTACAATTCTAGTACGACTACCCAGTGAATAAGAAATATTACCACATACAAGATTATCTGGCAGCAGCTGAAACATACAAGTGGTTACTTTCACATCACATGTTTATACATTTTTGTGAAAAATTCACTCTCAAGGTGAACTAACTGTGCGAAACAAGGAGCACTGAGCACGTTAGTCTTCACTGGTGATCGGTCTGGACAAAGAATTAATTATCTGTTGCAACAACCTGAGCAGGTTGTCACTGGTAATCGGTCTGAACAAGGAATTATCTGCTGGGTTACTAGCCATTTCGTAGCATCCATTTCGTAGCATAGTTCATGGTAATTTTGTACTGTAGTTCCATAGCCATTTCGTATTGTAGTCGTTCGTACCATAGTGCTTTGGTCATTTTGTACCAAAGTCATTTTGTACCATAGCCATTTCATACCTACTTTTTACCATCTCGTACAGTAATGTTTGGTCATTTCTTATCATATCCTACTCATATCCTATTTTTGTCATGATATGCCACTTATTTTTATTGTTGACAAATAAATGTTGATGTGTAAACATACTTTGTAAAGTGAGTAAAGGTTTAAATGAATAAAGGTTTAAATGAATAAGAGAAGTAAATTAATGACGAAATGTGTTTTAGTGGCCATTAATTAACACTATAATTAGCACATGAAGGTGATAGTTTATTTTAAAGATGAACTGACAATTAACCCATGGCACTGATGATCATTTCATATATGACACACGTATTATATAGGGCCTACGTCCTTAGCTCACTGTCTTTATTAAAAAATTCATCCCTATGGCTGTATGGATAACTTGGGGATAGGCGGGATGGGGGTGGGACGCCGTGATAGGGTGCTATTTGGGTGCGGCTAGGGCGTAGGCGGTTTCGGCCGTAGTTCTGCCTGTTAGGAGGCCTCCCCCCCGGCGCGCCTCTCCCGTGGGAATCCAGCCCGGCCGTGGGGTTGCCCTGGTTGTGTTCGCACTGCCGGATTGGGCGCGATGCTCCCCCCTTTGCTAACCTTTTACTCAAGGGCTCTTGGTTAATTGGTAAAGTTATATGGTCCCATTATATGTGACCATGTATTTTATAAAATTATATATCTTTTTAGGCGAGCCTGACGGAAATTTGCACCAACTAAATAATCTATTTTAATTCAATAACATTAGATGTAATAACACA
>JAECMU010069118.1:0-21170 GCA_016106625.1 Dracogyra subfuscus
ATATAGCAGTCGTGGTGCACTGGCTGTGAAGAGAAATAGCCCAATGGGTCCCCCGAATGGGATAATTTTGATACTTAAAAAGTCACACACAACCGCTAAAGTTGGTTGTGTCTCTATCGTGTAGTGATTTATGTGAAGAAAGCTTGAGCTTGCAGCCCTCGAAATTTGCGACGGCAATTGGCAATGCCGTCGCAAAAGCTATCGTAAAATTCATTTGTGACAGCATTTCATTGCCGTCGCAAATCTGAGCATGGTGAAAAGTCTGCAGGCATTTTTCTCTGAACTGTCCAATTACAGATCCAAGAAAAAGCATTTATAATACGAATGTGGCCCAATGGTTTCAATTTAATATAAATCGGTTTATTCCAGTATAGAAGTTTACGAAAGTAAAGTTGAGATGTCATGTTTTAGCATATTATTACTGCAGTGGGTCATATATATATGAATAATTTTGACAGCATTAATCTTTTCTTTAAAATTGCCGCCATATTGCTGTTGCAAAATTGATTTACGACTGCACTTAACTGCCGTAGCAAACTTGTCTGAATTTCAAGGGCTGAGCTTGGTTTTAGGATCCCAGCAGATATGTCCAAGAGTGATTAAAAAAACTGCCCCATATTGTCTTCTGCCAATTTTTGGATTGTCGTGCAGCCCTACATTTAGGGCCAACATCGCTACCTAACCAGAGTATTAAAATTTCAGGATTGTTTTTTTTTTAATATATCCTATTTTCATTTCTTTCTACTGACTGTGATCCGGCGCCGTTTGTGCATTGAAAACTCTGCATACCAAAGCACCTAGCCCGAGTACTCTGACTGTAAGAAAACTAGACGGACATTTGGACAGTTAAATACGCTCTCAACAGTCAGAGACCATCCTATGTCTTGTTTTGGCAAATCTTGACTACCAAACGGTAGGCAAAGATTCCCGCTCTATTACCACAACAATCCTATGTTTGACGTCAAATACCTTTACATCGACCATTTTCAAGTTAATAAATGAGAAAAAATCCACATATTAATCACTAATACACATAATACAGAGAGAAATTCGACATCACCCTCACTGTGCCGCCATTCGTGTCGGTCCGTATTGCTTCGTGTAGCTATTAAAAAGGTCTGCGATCTATGTTGAGAGCGTATAACTGTCCAAATGTCCGTCTAGCTCTCTTACAGTCAGAGTACTCGGGCTACAAAGCACCAACACATAAAATCCATGTTAAAACAGGCCGAGCTCTGACAGTCGCCAAATTCACTAATTGCAAATTTTAAAAACGATTGGCAGATTTTATTTTAAGTTGGCAAAATAATTTTACTACCTTTTATTACAAAATAACTGTTTTTTTCTGTCCATTTTTAAGTTTAATAGATAATTTGACAAAATGTTGCGTTCACCCAGAGCTAGCCCTATAAAACAGGTTTTGTTTATTTTGTAATTCTGACTTGTAAGTTGTAGTCATCAGAAAAAAAACACTAAAAATTTTTGCTAATGCAGCAAGGGATCTTTATGCACACTTTCCCATAGATAGGAAAGCACATACCACAGCTTTTGACCAGTTGTGGTGCACTGGTTGGAACAAGAAAAAATCCAGTCAGTTGAATGGATTCACTGAGGTGATTCAAGCGAGAACTCAACAGATTGAGTTAAATCCCAACCCACATTAAAGTTATAAATTTTATAAAATACCCAGTTCATTTGTAATAAAATATCAATTAATACTTGAAATTCGTTTGGCAAATTAAAATAAAATTTGCCAGTTGTTTTAACATTTTGCAATTGGTGAATTTGACAAAATGCCAGAACTAGCCCTGAGCTTGATAATATTTTCAAAGGCAATTTATATAACTTTTATTTGTATGAATTACAGGTATGAGCCATTCGTGGATAGGAAGTGTTGTCTCGCTGGATTGCGGGGAGACACTGGGAACGTATCAGGGTCAGGTGAGGTCAGTGGACAACTTCTCACAAGCCCTGACAATCTGCAATGCATTTCGTAATGGGCTCAAATGCGAAGTTTCGACTCTTACCATCAAGTAAGTACTTTGAAACATTTTATGTTCAATATTGATTAAATAAATTTCTGTTGCATATTTATTATAGTATATAACGTCATCCCATTGGTCCTAAAAGGAGTTAAGTCGTAGTGGAACATCATATCTGATGACATCATTTTTATATGTTGTTTTATTGAGCATTCTTGTATACATACAAAATAGTATTCAGGGCTCGCGCTGTTGGTAGCCAAATTAGCCATTGGCTAATTTTTACAAGCCCAGTGGTACAGTGCCCGCCTGATGCGCGGTCGGTCTAGGATCGATCCCCGTCAGCTGACCACTGGGGTTTTTTCTCGACATAACCATATGTCCGACGCCGATATAACCGTAATTAAAATGTGTTGAGTGCGTCGTTAAACAAACCAACAAAAAAAAATTAAAAAAATTTGCAAGTGGCTAAAATTTTGGCTAAGCCATTTCTGTCTTCTGAGATGTGAACAAACGGTTACATAATCTATCCGACACCTCAAACATAATAATAATGATACCCAATATTCAATCAGTGTAATAGCGATCTCGCGACCGGCAACAAAAAACAGTGTCATGCAGAATTCAGCATAGGCCTTATAATGTTTTCTTATTTTAATAATCATGGTTATTAATTTTAACGGCATTCATTCAACATGTATGACAGCAACGTCTGGAAGATCTGTAACTTGTTATTTTTACTTAGTAAAATCTTTGAATAAAATAATAAAATGAGACCGACAATGCGTGTCAATTTGAATACAAATGCCAGTTCAGGGCCGAAAGACATGTACAGTAGGCTATCTCAGGACCGAGTTCAGTCAGACTGAGCGAAAACAAAACGTTTGCTAGACTGGTTTGTGCGCTTCACGTTAAACCAAATGGAGACGACGAACACCAATCAACTAGTTCGCGAATGTTAGGAAGAACGTTTGTTGGCTGAACAGAGTACAACTATCGACGCGAATATACGTGTCAAGAGACATTGTTGCGGACTCTAAAACAATACGATTACGCAAAAGTAAATCTTGCTGTAAATTTGTAGAAGAACAATAGTTGTTCGCATCAATGAAATGTATACCTAACTGCAGTTTTTGTTTATTCCTTTGTCTTTGTTAATTTTATACCCATGGTCGAGAGGACATATGCAGACCACGATCGCGGGAAATGAACATGCAGTATTTATACAAATTGCAGTTAAATGTACACTGAATAAAATTAGTTTACAATAATCATTTTGAATAAAATTAGTTTACACTAATCATTTTTTTAGATACAAATGTGTAAGACTGTGAGGTGACATTTAATAAGTTAGCTTGATTTTAAAAAGACCGTAAATTTTAATTTTATTAAAATTTTTGCTTAAAAAAAAGCAATTCAAACTTGGCATAAAAAATGCTATTTAAAGAAATAATGAGTTCTATAAAAAAAAAACCACACATTTTTTTTGGAAAAAAGGAAGAACCCCCCCAAAAAAAAACCCACCTCCCACCACCATATTTCTGGATGTTAATTTAATGTTGTAGGTCTTAGAAGTGGGGGTGGGTGGTGCCTCTACCCCCATTGAGGTTTTGTTATTCCTATTTATTCCAGTTTGTACACAATTAGCTGAAAAAGATACATTTTCATATTCATATATATAAATACTATATACAGTAGGCCTACATAAAGTAGGCTAAAGCATTTTTAATATGGCTAATATAAATTTCATTTGGCTAATATTTTGGCTACAGGTATTTTTTAGCAAATACGATTCAAATTTAATTCTACGTATTGTTATTTCTTTTATGTTCATCTGGGTATGAACCAAACAAATTATCTGCAAACATATGTGAGAACTTTGCAGATGATTGTTTTGGTTCATACCCCGATAAACATATAAAAGAAATGACAGACAATCCTTAAATGAACTATATGTGGTTACAGTGGTAAAGATGTATGCTGTTCTTATTAATAATCATGTTCCATTGTAAACTACAGACATATGGAAATCTCCTGGTAGTGGTATACTGAATGGCCGTTCTCGAATGCAACATCCAACACACATTGTAGAAGCAGGTTTTACCTGCTTAATTTATTTTTTTGCTTAATATTAAGTTTCTTTTCATTGTCACTTGCATTTTGTTTTTAATGAAAAACTAATTATTACAACCTTTGTCTACAGGCTTCTGATATTTTAATATTTGCATAAACCATTTATCGGTTATGCCAAAATAAATTCAGATAACCCATTTTTCTTTTTGCATAACCTGTTATATCCATATACACAATGTCCTAAATTTAATGCTCGTATGAAAATATAGATTACGCTAAATTAGGTTCGTGCTAAATAAACAACCATTCTTGCCATTTTCAGAAGTCTGCATCTAACATCATTGTTTTTTCTAGTTTTGTTTTGATGCAGTCACGGAAAGCTTATTAATATTATCATGAAATCTGGCTGCTGTTTCCTCAAAAACGGAGGTGGTTAGAATGTACATTACCCGTGCCCCCCCCCCCCAATTGAAAGGTCAAGTTATAAAGGTTTCCAGAACCAGGGCTAGTGCTAAACAATTTCGCCTATTGCAATTTTTTTTACGTAGTTAGCAAATTTTATTTTAATTTGTCGAAATAATTTCATGTATTTTTATTTGTTTTAAGCCCGCCTGATGCGCGGTTGGTCTAGGATCGATCCCCATCAGCTAACCACTGGGGTTTTTCTCGCCATAACCATATGTCAGACACCGATATAACCGTAATCATAATGTGTTGAGTGCGTCGTTAAACAAAGTAGCTGGCAGTTTTTAAAGTTTAATAGACAATTTGGTGAAACATTTTGCTCACCCAAAGCTAGCTCTGAGAACCCTCACCACCCATTTGCTGACATCTTCCAATGCTTTTATATTTCATTTTAAGTATTAATTTATTTATTTTTGCAGTGCTCAAGACATTAAAGATTTAAAAATTCTTCAACCGAGCAGCAATGCACACGATCCTGTGAACAAGCCCAAAACTCCTTCCAAGTTGTCAAAAGAGACTGAGAAGTCCATCAACCCAGTATGTCGTTCACCCGTAAAGGTCATACAGCCCATGACATCGGGTGGATACTCCCATCAACACAACGGTTATTCCGGTACGAACAATGGTTACGTGACGAGACTGACCCCAACTAGAGATGTTGCACACGACAGTCATTACAACGGCAGCAGGAATAATGCTCGGCAAACCCCAACCAAAGAATCTGATCAGAGTAAGAGAAGAAACTCTTGTGAGTAGTAGGGGTGGCTATTGCGGTCAGTTTGACTAAATTGCAATATTATTGCGATGATTAAAATTCTATTGTGATAGTGTTGAACAAAAGGATTTATATTAATTGAAAATTAATCAAAGATTTTCTTCCTTTTTTTTTTATTTTGTAAGACCCAAGACCATTTAACAGTGGTTGAAATACTACCATGCCGACTGGTTTTTGCCAGTCAACAACACCAATTGCTGAGATTTTAATTTTTGTCTGTTATCCTGTCGGACTGCTAAATGTTTTGTTTTGTATAACAACACAACTGGAGCACATTGATTTATTAATCATCGGCTCTTAGATGTCAAACATTTTATAGACCAGTCGGTGTGCAGTGGCTGGAATGAAAAATAGCCCAATGGGCCTGTCGGACTGACAATTATATAACTTTATAAGTTTACATTCACACATTAACTTCAGTCAAACATTCGGAAGGGTAAAATTTTTAACTTGCTGGTAGTACTAAACCATGTAACTTCCGGCTGGGTCAAAGTTTGAGGTGCATCCAACTTTTGATTGAATAGTGAACACCACAAATCCTGTGATTGGTGATAAATGTATGTATGTTGTGAAAAAAAAATGGTTTCATCTGGGTAAAAAATGTATTCAATTCTATTTCATCTAGTACCACTGTGTCAAGTAACATACATGTATGGGGTACCTGTTAAAAAAGGCAGTAGTTTTAGCCACATAGGTAGGTATTACAGCCAATTTTTATCTGTAATCTTGTTAGCTTTGGAAATTCACGGTCATCAAATTGTTCCATGGCATCATTTTCACCCATAGCTACTGTTTATCTTGATTGATACTGTTTAAAGGGCGGCACATAGCCCAGTGGTAAAGCACTCGCATGATGCTCGGTCGGTCTAGGATTGATCCCCGTAGGTGGACCCATTGGACTATTTCTCGTTCCAGCCTCTGCACTACTACTGGTATGTCAAAGGCTGTGGTATATGCTATCCTGTATAGGATGGTGCATATAAAAGATCCCTTGCTACTACTAAAACAAATGTAGCGGGTTTCCTCTTTGTTACTGTCAAAATGTCCAAATGTTTGACATCGAATAGCTGATGATTAATAGATCTAGTGGTGTTCAAGTTTATAATTTTTACTCACATACATGCACTTAGATAAATACATTAAAAAAAGTTGATATATGAATTGATAGGTATTATTTTTGTGGGTATTTAGGATATTTTAGATCAGTTAATGTTGACTGAAATTAGGCAAATGTTTTATTAAATTGCATTTACTTACCGGCATTTGTGTCCAGCTGTCCAGTATTTATGTTTATTATTCCCGATAACAGTGGTTTTCTGACCAGAATTTAAATAAAAAACCCAACTACGATTCACATCCCAATTTTTTGTGATTTTTGTTGTTGGTAAAACAATCAAATTTATTATGAAATTAGCTGTCACAATCAGCTATCGATTCCTGAAAATTACCACAACATGCCGCCATTCTTGTGAAGCAAAACTACTTGCCGAAAACCACTTTAAACTCAAAATTACAAGTTATTTTTCCAAGAAAAACACCACCTAAAGATACAGGAAGCTGGTTTGACTTCTGTTTCCTCTCTTGTTGCCAGTCTTTTCGGTGAGTTTCGTGTGCAAAACTGCTGGAAAGTTAAACAAAATAAACCTTTTTGGGGAGCGGTATGATTTGTTTTTTTCAACATAGACATTAAAAACAATTGAACCGTATTTTATTAATATACATGTTCGTTCTAGAGTCCATTAGAAATACTTGCTTTGTGTGCAGGGCTTGCCCTGTCCATTAGCCAGTTGCTTATTTTTATTCCAAGTGGCTACAACTTTTAGTCTTTGGCTAATTATCCTTTAAATTAACTTCCATTTTGATCATTTTCAAGGAAATATCTAATATATCTGAAAAACGGCTAAACCAAAAATGTTTCTTCTAGTGTGATCCCTATTTGTTTAGGCATTAACTTTATTTTGAAAAAAAAAGCTTTTTACACTTTTGTAATATTCCATATATACATGTTATGTGACTCTTAGACAATTTCTAATTTCCTGTTTCTTTTCAGTTTCTGAATCCAAAGGTCGGAAGTCATCAACTCCAAGAAAAATTGATTCGACTAATGGTCGAAAGAGTGCTCCCAGAGAAGACTGTTTTAGTGCTCCAGTTGAGTCGTTCTTAGCACAGGAATTTGACTTTGAGAAAAACTTAGCTTTGTTTGACAAGCGTGCTGTGTTCGAAGAAATTGAGAATGGTGGGCCAGACGCCATGAAACCTGTTGAGAAAAAGGCAGCAAAGTACCGCTGTGATGAAAATGTTCTCAAAACAAAGCCGACCATTCTTAAACAGATAAAGGTGCCCACGTCACCTGGTATTGAGTACGTTACAGGTATGCGTTACACGTTGCAGTGTTTTTATTCCTCAAAATCACATGATCATTTTCATTATTGGTCCCATTTAAACAAAATATTATACTGGCATCTTTAGTTTTCCATGTGGAGCATTTGTAATTTCCACATTCAGATGGACATTTAAAATTAATTTGCTTTATGAAATGTCTTGTACTTCTTCAGCATTTTATTTTTTCTGGTTAGTATTTATTCAGGGATGTAAGAGCTATGCGGAAACACGTAAATGTACTTTTCCCTTTCGTCTACAAAATACAATAACATGATGTTCAATACTGTTGACCACACTAGATTCATTTGCATGTTTTCACCGTTTCAAGTTTATGATGTGTGCCTTATATTATAAGTTATAACCAGTTTAGATTTGTTAGCATTGAATGCAATTTTTGGCAGTTCCAGAGGTTGCAAACAACAATTTTCCTTTAGGGCCCCTGGGACCCCGGCGCAGTAAGTTTTTTTCTTCCTGCCCTCTCTCCTACCTGTGGGAAGCGCAAATAAAAGATCCCTTGCTACTAATCAGAAAGAGTAGCCCATGAAGTGGCAACAGAAGGTTTCCTCCTAAAATCTGTGTGGTCCTTAACCATATGTCAGACGCCATATAACCGTAAATCAAATGTGCGTTGTAAAATAAAACATTTCTTTCTTTCTTTGTACTGCTATTGGTATGACATCACGAAAAAGGCTCAATCCATGATGCCATTCCAGCACAGATGTGAAACCGGTAAATACTTGAGGAGAGTTGTGTCCCATGCATCACAAACTGGAAAAATTAAAATAGTTAACACTTATATTGTATATTTTAGTAGATACATGTACATGTAGCTGTGAGAGAGATCAATTAAGTTTTGTGGTAGCTGAGACATTTTTTTCTTTTTATAGTTAATTTATTCCAATCCTTCAGTGCCACAAACATGATTATGTGAAACATAAAAATATTAATGGGTATTGTTGTATTCTGTAGATTCTGGACTTGTGGTCCCCTCTGTAACGTACAGCCTGAGATCGAAGGTTTTGTCCATGGCTCAAGGTTATGGGTATTCTCTGGAGCGTCAGGTGGAAATGGTTGGCCGATCTGCGAGTGAAATGGTGCTACAGTTACTTGGGGGAAGTAGCAGGTATGTACATGAAGAAAGACAGAATGGGAAATCCTGCTGGGGTTGCTGAGTGGAATTTCCCTTTTGGTCTGAACAGGATAAAGCTGGTATCTATGTTATTTTTATCCTGCATTCTATAAATATTAAGGGGAAAAGCTATTATTTCTATTTATCCTATTTCAGTAACATTGTTCAGTATGTTGACCAAGAAGCCAAATGATCGATTTTGTAATGCATCTATGCATGTGATATCACGGGAGTGATATATCAAAAGTGATAATCTGCTAGTATAAGCAGGGTTCGAACTTAACGGTCGCCCGATCGCTCATGGCGACTGAAAACGATGATGGGCGACTGACAACCCAAAGTAAGGTTGTCCGCCTGGCGACCGATTTTTGTTTTTGTTTTTCATGTTTTCTCTTATAATCTGTTGCAATATTGTCACCACTTGCCCAGATGCCAACTCAAAAAAAAAGTTCAGCGCAGACACTGTATAAGTCTATGACTTTGCTTTAATCGGTCATCATAATCAGCCTGTGGAAACAGTGGTTACAGGATAAAGGGCTCTACTAGATGGGAACATGTTCCAGTAGCAGTAAACTCTTTCGATGTCTTGTTTTGTAGGTTGAACCCCCAGAACGATCACCAGCTGCCGACGGTGGTAGTGCTGTGCGGCCCCCACGTGCAGGGTGCGGAGGGGATCAGCTGCGGTCGCCACTTGAGCAACCACAACGTAAAGACAATTGTGTATGTGCCAAACTTCGTCAAGATGAACGCCGAGCTGGAGAAGGAACTCTTGTTATACGATCTCTGTGACGGCAAGAGGACATCCAGTACCAAAGGTCTGGATACTTGATATTGAATAAAGTTTGTTTTGTTTTACAACACCACTAGAGCACATTGATTTATTAATCATCGGGTATTGGATGTGGTCAGTTTGAAATATGGTCTCAGAGAGGACACCCACTAAAATTTATCATTAGGAGCAAGAGATCTTTTATATGCACCATCCCACAGATAGGATAGCACATACCACGGCCTTTGATATACCTGTCGTGGTGCATTGGCTGGAAAAAGAAATAGCCAGAGCTGCCAACTGCTACGCTTTGGGCGTAATTTGCTACGCTCAGTTGACATTTGCTACGCTCATGCCCAAATCGCTACGCTCAGTTTTAAGACCTATTGTAAAACAATTACAGTAAGATGTATTCAATAACAGGACGTGTAGTTTTACTGTAGGCCGACCCCATTGTTGCGTACTATAAAACTTTCAAAGAACTGGTTTTCCGTTATGCTATGCTTGCATGCAATGAACACAGAAAATTGCATGTGAACGTATACCAGTTCGGAATAGAACTAATGTGATGCTAGCAGAATAGTTAATGTTTATTTGTGTTCACGGTTAGTTGGTATTTTCTTTTGCTGTTGTTTATGACATTTGGCCATGCTACACACAAATATATTTTGCTACGGTCAGCTTGTCATGAATGCTACTCTCACTTGTGGCTAGGGGTTGGCAGCTCTGAATAGCCTAATGGGGGACACCGACTGGAATCGATTGATATTGAATTTGCAGATTTGGTGTGTTAAAACTGCAGTCTTGTCTCCTCATACAATAACATTGCTTACTTAATGCATAGTACATAACTTTGTTTTTAATAAAGAATCAGCGGCTAATTGCTAGAGACATGAGGATACTTATTACACAGTTTTTTCTTTTTGTCTTGCCTTGAATGTAACGTATGAAAAAGACATATTAGAATCCTGTGGAATTAAATATTTTGCATTACCATCAACTTATTCGGTGTCGCTGATAGTTTCATTCCTTGATGTTCATTTCATTGTATGTTAAATTTGTTTGTAAATAATTAAATTCATTTAGAAATATATATTCATAGAATATTAAACCACATTTCGGTAATCTAGGACTTGAGCTAAACTTTGTTGCTGATGCTACTGCAACCTCCTGAGAAATTTCATCATTAATTTTCTCTTTTTTTTAATTTTCAGAATTACCTTCTGGTCCAGTTGATATGATTGTAAATGCCTTAGACAGTCACGAACATTCCCACTTCATGGACCAGAACTGGTACAAGACGCTGACAAAGTGGACAAACAACAAGAAGGCTCCGTGTATTGCCATTGACCCTCCGACCGAGGGATCGGTCATCGAGGCCAAGTGGTGCCTGGCTGTGTGTCTGCCCCTCAGTGTAGCGACATCCAGTCAGGTGTACCTGTGTGACCTCGGCTTGCCCAAGAAGGTGTTCACAGAAGCTGGGGTGACCTACGTTTCGCCGTTCAGTCACAAATTTGTTATTGCGCTGCATCAGAGGTGATAAAGAGTGTGTGGAAATCTGTTGCCGTGATACACAGTATATACATTTGTTATTGTGCTGCATCAGAGGTGATGGAGAGAGTGGAAATATGTTGCCGCCGAGGTTCGTACGAGTTGAAGTTAATTCAGGAAACGAAAGAAAAAAAAATTAGCGTGTCGTTTTTCAGATGTGAAGATTTTCATTTGTGTTGTGAAAAGTTGCAGAAAATGATAAATTCATTGATGAATTTTGTCTTAATTTAAAATATTACAAGTTCACATCAAAGCATTTGTAGATTATGTTGAAAAGTGGAGAAATATCTTTGAAAATCCATAAAATAACCCTGGAAAATGTCTTTAAAAAGTCACGGAAAGTCCTGCAATCAGACTAGATGAAGTATAGTGTTAATGTTGTTCTCTTCAGTCACATTTACGATTGCAGCATTGCCGATAAATACTTATTTCTCTGTTCAATCAAAATTGTTTTAGTACTCAGTGTAAATGTAATTGCAGTGTTGCTGGCATTCACTGAATTCCACAGTCGGTCACAAGTTCATTATTTTGATGAATCAAAGACAAATCTGATATTGTTGATACCACTATTATGTCGGTCACAAATTGATTGCACCACTGTGTAGGATGTTATTATCTGTGAAAGGTGGACGCTAAGGAAATTAGATGGTTATACTCTGCTGAGTGTAGTGAGATGTATAAATCATAAGCTTGAACATTAGTGACAGCAATAGTTGCCAAATACTAACTGTTACATAAACATTAGCGGCTGGCTAATTTGTCAGTGGGCAAGATGAGCCCTGGTTATTGATAATCGTATTTAAACGAACACCAGGATGATTGCAGTGCTATTAGTACCCATCTCTTTTTTTTTCAGGCACGTTACATATATTTTTTATTCCATTGTGCACATCGGAAGTCATTACTGTATGGCCGATGTAAACTCTGTCACTATGTTCACTAGTTCATCATATCACTGCACAAGAAAAACAAGAAACGATTGGAGGATTGTTGGTGCACATCTTCTTTTTTCATCCACTCACAGATTTCTTATCATGTACACTACATATACAGTGATTGTTGCGATGGTAATGACGTACAGTGTTCGGTCAACCACAGATTTATTACTGTGTTGTATCGGGAGTGGATCATGGTGTGGTTGAAACGGTTTGTGCAATAATAGGGCAATCATGACCATCTGACTCTCTCCTATTAGAATCGATTAACATCTGGAGTCATCGTCATCTTCGTGTTTATTCCATTGTGTATTATTACATGTATCTGTTCTAATGGATGCAGTTGCTCATGAGATTTTTAATACTTGTTGTAAACCCGATTCATGACGGTTACAGTACTCTACACCTCAGTATTACAGATAGAGGTTTGAACACTATTGAAGTGCAGGTAACCTGGTACATCATTCTTAAATGGTACTGGACATACGTTTGTGTGATTTTGACATTTATTTTTGATGAAAGACTTATGCAATTTTTTATTTTTTAAATGTACTCTGGGATTTATCCAGGTATTCTGTGGGTCAGAAGATAGACCTCTTCCCAAAAGAAAATGGCACTGAAATTTCCCAATTTCTATACTAAAAAATTATCAGTATATATTTTTAATTATTTCTGTTTCAGAGTGGTTTACTGCAGTGGCTTAAAAAAAATATCCCAGTTATGCTATACTTGTACTAATTTTCCAAATCCCATCCGATTTGAGACCCTGGTGAAAAAGAAAATCCTGGATAAAACCCTGGTACTGGTAAAGTCATTTATAACATTAAAATGCAGTTGGACATTGTGTGTTGTATATTAGGGAATGTACGGTACATTGTAAGCATCCCATTCACAAACATTATTCTAAATTGATTCATTACAACATAAACTAATTTGGTTTCATCCAGTTCATGAGCGCATTGTTCCATGTTGTGGATGGTAGGATCATTGCACTAACATTCAGTTGATGATCTTAAAATGATGTGTCATATAAGCTATGAATAATAATTTATCTATTGATGTTTGCCCATTCATCCTGCTGGTGATGATATAATTGCTACAGCAGCAGAGTTCTAGAAACTAGATTGAACAGTGCTGCAAATGATTGTACATGTAGATGACTGTATTTTGATTGGCTTTATCTATTGCTGATGAACAATGTAGATTTTAGATATTGTCTTTCTGCGCTTGAGAGTTGAAAATAGACCTAGATGCTACCCGTACAGTGAAACGAATCAACAATGAAGTCGGGTAGCAGTTCGTAATGGTATTCTTCTTAAAGTCTGTAATTGTTTTCCACCTGGGTGTAGGGGGTCTAGCATTTAGCATGGATCTCCGTTAGTGGACCCATTGGGTTATTTCTTCTTTCAGCCAGTGCTTCACAATTAGTATAACATAACAGAGTTCATGGTATGTACTGTCTTTTTCTGTGGGATGGTGCATATAAAAGATCCCTTGCAGCTGATCAAAAAGATACAGCCATAGAGTGGTGACAACAGTTTTCCTCTATCATTTATTTATGTGATCATTAACCATGTCTTGTACCAAATAACTAAACAAAAATGTAATGTTAAAAATGGCATTAAGTAAAGCATTTCGTTTCTTTCACACTCTCAGTATTTGAATAGTCTACGTATAGCTGACCTTATTGTTGATTTGTGATCTGTATTTGACAAATCTTTAAATATATTATAATCTAAAACTAAATAATTTGTATTGGCTTTTTAAGAATTGGGGTATGTCGTGCTTGTAATTGAGTTTTACATTGTGCAATTTTTGCTTTCAGTTTGTCAGTTGCACTGAGGTATTATTTAGACTTAGAGGAACATAATGCGGTCAGTTTTTGTTTGTGAGATTTTATACCTCCTAGTAATGGATGCTAAAGTGGTGGTCAGAAAATCCATTAAATTAATAAAAACATCTTTTATCTAGTAATATATGAAAGTGCCATTGTGTAGGTTTGTGTGTGGGTTTTCTCTTTTCTTTTCTTTTTCGGCTTTCAGTGTCAGAGAAGAGCTTGTTTATGTGCAATACAATGTGAATATATGTATGTTTATGTTGTGTCTTCACTATAGTGTGAATGTTAAATGTATGCCGTCTCTAATGTTACGTATTTGTTTGTAATCGTTTCAGAGTGCCATTCTCCAGTTTTATTATTCTATTCCATTTTAGTACATAATTGATGACTTTGTTTTTATCTATGTGTAGGTTCAAGTGTATTAATTATTTTTCTCTCCAACGTGGGTGTTTGTGATGGTGGTTTAAAAATGTGCAGACTATTTTCTTGTTACAATGTACACATCACTGTCTTTTGTTGTATGCTTTTTTTTTATAGACATGTGCCTTCTTCCGGTGGACTTGTGTAAACTGTAAATTAAATATATATTTTTTGGCATTTAACATGTATGTTAACTTAGTTACTGAATAATTGATTGCTTACCAGCTTATGTATACATGTTCTCATTTATGTTTTGTTTTCAAATCACTGGGGTTTTTTTTCCCAGTAAGATGGCAAGTATTGGCTTATCTGCAATTAAAAAAAAAAAAAAAAACATTTTCTAGAATCTTCTTATATATGTAAATGAAGACAATGTTCAGTTGAACTTGAATCACCTATAATTATCTGAGTTTGCAAAATGTTTGTTTGCATCATTGCCATTTTAAATGCATATTGGAAATGTTTGTTTGCATCATTGCCATTTTAAATGCATATTCTGCTTTCCGTCAAATTTAACATTTAGTTAACTGCTGTTTTTATTCATAACCTTTATATTATTCAACAATGTTACCAGCCATTTTCAAATAACATACATTTGTATACTACAAAGTGGTAATAATTTGTAAATATCATATACAGGTAAATAGCAATTGATGTAAAATAAGCTTTGAAATTCGTAACAATGCATTCCTTTCTTAGTATGTGTATATAACAAGTGTCCACTTTATCAAGTGATGTTTTTATTTGTTTTCAGTTGTGTTTCTGTGTCTTTGTTGTCTTTGTTACCCTACACTGTATATGTGATACTTGCAAAGTCGTTAGTCCTAGCAGAACTTCTATGCAGAATTTTATCAAATGTTGAAGCCGACACAAAATATTTTCCTTAGCTACATGTATTCGGCAAAGTTAAGTAGTTTCTTGAGTACCCATTAGTTGGTTTTACAGTGGGAATGATAAATGTGTATGAGTAATGAACAAGCTGTGAACCTTTTGTGGTTCTGTGTCCTAGGGGTGTAACGAATACACATGATGGCGAATACAATACATATCACGAATATCAGGTGACAAATACAGATATTTATTAATGTCCATGAATACAAAAGTGAAAAGGATTTGCAGAAATGAAGAACAGTTTTTGTTGTGTGTTTCTTTTAAGTAAAAACTTATTAATCATTGGTGTTCATTGTCTAGTCGAGAATAACATTCTTTTTAAAGAACACAAATGTCCACGTTTTTACAGGAGAGTGCAGCAGTTTGTATAAAACTATGCTTAAGTTCTTAAGAATTTACACAAATTTATTTTGCTTCAAGCAACAGCTTGATCATTTGCATATTGATGTTACATTGCGTAAACCAACAAAATATGCTCCTTGTCAAAACAATAAAATCGGTATTGCATTTTGGTTAATGTAAATTAGAAACCAAAAAGGTACAGTTAGCATTACATATATGTATTCGTGTATTCAGTTCAGCTATTGATGAATACAAATGCAACTACATGTGCTGTATCATACTGATCACTGTTCGGAGCACCGGATATTGAAGTATGTCGTTACACTCCCAACTAAGTACACACATTACTAAGCAACACTCCACATAATGAAATGTTGTCCAAATTTTAATTCACAGTGGAAAATAATTTTTGGAAGTCGACAATTGCTCATTTTGTAGGGTAGTTTTTATGTTTAGGCCCATAGGAACTTGGCAAATCAGCTTGCATGTATTAACATGCATTAGTCAATGTGTATTGTTATGGCATAGTGTATGTGAGTGGTCAATATTTTGCTGTGAGATTTCTAGATGGGATTGTACATAGATCTTTATTTATGAATTATTTTGTATACATTTGTTCGACACCCAATAGCCGATATATTTTTCTTGTTGGTGTGTCATTAAACATTCGTTCATTCATTGTGAATCATTTTGTGGGTGGATTTTTATTTTAATTTTTTTCCATGTTTATTTTATTAACAAATTTGCGCCAGTTGATGTTCTTATCAGTGCATGGGTTTTTTAAATTTAAATTTTATTTAAACGAAACACATACAAATTTGATTGTTTTCATGTGAATTACACTTATGTGTTACCCAAGCCAAAAACTATTTTTAATTAAACTGAGATTGATATTGAATATTAAGTCCGTTTACGTTCAAAGATTGTTAAGTTTACCATATCCAATTTACCACATTTTGTGGAACGCACAGGCTAAGTGTAATTCTCAGGTGACAAGTGAAAACAGGTTTACTGTTATAAACTAATGCTGATAGTTTTTGTGTACATACATTTTTTTTTTTTTTAATTTTAACAATATTTGTCACTTTCAAGTTATTTTGTGTTATGAAAGGTGTGAAATGTATTTTGTTTTGTATTGTATATTATTATTATTTTAATGATATTTTTGTTTATTGAGGTAGGGATCCCCAATCGATGCAAAAAATAGTTCCAAATTGGAACTGAGAAATAGTTTCAAGATGGAGGCCTGTTAATACTGCTACCCTGCCTTACATCCATCACTTAATTTATTTGTTTTTATACAAGATGAATGGGGCACTACCAGTGATTATGTTAGATTTGTCTCTTTATGTTGTTTTGAAAATGCAAGGCTGTATTTGACCTAACAACATTCATAGCTGCATGAACAAGCAATTTGCAGAAATCCCACCCATTTTATTTTATTTTTAATTTAAAAAAAAAGTCATGATTCAAGTCACAAAAAAAATAAAATAAAACAAAAAACAAACAAAAAAATGTTTTTTAAAAATTATTACAAGTAAGAGATAAAAAGTCTCTTATTTAATGTGTTATGTTTCATTTTGTTTATTTCTTATAAATGTTTGCTGAGATGAAGTTAAAGGGTTATTCAAGAATTGCTGTTGCTGCAGCGACAATCGACAACTAGATAGAGATGCAGTTTAGTTTACTGCACGTATATATGTGTGTCTGTGTGTATGTGTTGAAATACCAATATTGTATTTGAATTAGAATGTTTGAACAAATATGTATTGTATAAATGTTTGATGATGAGATTCAAAAGAGAAATGATTTAATAATTTTTCTGTTTCTGTACATGTAAGTAATTTATTTTGATTCAGATGATTGACAAAAACTTTAAAGTCATACTGTCACAGATTTAAACACCTTATTTCTCGAAAAAATAAAAAAATAACTAAAAATTACACTAATTGTTGGAAACCAGATTAGCTATTGCATCACCGTAACAACCATAATGGAGTGAAATCCATGTCAACCCTCTTGGCAGTTTAGTTTTTGAATTATGGACCATTGCCATAATTCAGTTATGTTTACAAAATATCATTAATAAATGGAGTATGGTGGTTATGAAGATTGTTGAATAAAGTACATTTAGGGACAAATCAAATTATTTTTGTTCAGGTAATACTTTGTTAGACCATTAAACAGGTCGGTGGTCTGTGACAATATGCCTTTAAAGCATAAATGTTTGATTGTGAATTTTAAACCGACGGCCCTCTACATTGCGACTGTTTATGCGACCAAATGGAACCATTAATGTAGAGGGCTGACAGAAGTGATTTAAACTTGCTGTTTATTTTATTTAATCAGTTAATAGAGTTGGAATTTTGTGCAGTTTATGGATTGGTTTAGCAGACTGCCTTTCATGTGTCTGTTAAAAAAAATAAGACATTGTTTTCATTCAGATCATCTGGTGATGGCCAATTTAATACCAATAATAACAAAGTAAACACACAATAGTGCAAAAATGGCTGTTTCAGGTAAATAAGGCCTTCTAGATTATGGTAGCCCCACTCCCATGGCTAGTGATATTCAGTGTTTGGTTAGTAAGTAACTACTATTGCCATGCCCGATGCCTAGTGAAAAACATTTGTCAAATAATGTGGTTGAGTCTATTTTGTAAATATAAATATCTTGACCCCCATGCCAACCCCTACTGTTAAGTGTTTTTAAGTTCTATCTTCCTATTTAGGTGACATATCTGATTATTACTATTATTTAGTAAAATTGTATTAACTTAAAAGCAAAGTAAGGCTAGTGAATTTTTAATTGTGGCTAGTAAACTTTTTAAATCACTAATCCCATGGCTGGTGGATTTTATAAAAATTCTAGAAGCCCTGGGTAAATATTCAAGTAAATGATGCTCCAAATTTAGTGCGGACAAAAAAAAAAGGCTATCCAAATCTCGCACAAAAAAAAGAAAGAAGGTTAATTTAGTCAAAATTCGTGCAAACAAAACCATCGTTTTTGAAATTTTCAGAGGTCTGAAGTCCTAATTGGCTTGATGACTTGCTCATTAAAACCATCATTATGTTGGGACCAGAGTGAAAAACTGACTAAAGTATTCACTTAACCTCATTTCTAAGTATATAAATAAAAAGTGAAAGACAGAATGTTACTTAGTAAGGTTTATCATTCCATTTGATGACAAAATGTTCCTGATCAATAAAATAGTGTGAATTGTAATCATGTGTCAGTGCTGCCAACATCTGGCTGGTTATACTAGACAGTCTCTTTAAGAGCTTTAGTACATGAAGTGCCATGGCACAATTTTTTATTTTTTTTAAATTATTATTTGTGGTTTTTTTTAGCTAAGGAGGCTAGTTAAAAATTCATGTTTAAGATGTTGTTTGCCAAATATAATATGCAGTTGAATTGTGTGAACCTATTTTTTTAATGTGGAAGAATATATTGCAAACATTTGTTATTTTTTCTCTCAAGAATTGGCAGGTTTAATGAGCTAATATTTTGTCACATTTTGTTAGGAAAAGACAAAATGAATTTAAAGAAACTATGCCAAGTTGCACATACATGTTCATTATATATTTACTGGAAATATGTTGTTGTCCAGAAACTTGAGAAAATGGCACTTGTTTTGCACAACCAAATGAAAAAAAAAAAAACAGGGACAAAAAACTCACAACTGCCGGTATATGTAGTACACAATTTTGACATTTTTTTACTTTAAAAAATCTGTTCTGATGAACCAAAAAAAGAATGTGTTTTAATTATGTCTTCATTGGTTTTCTTATGTGGTTCCACACAAGGGAGATTATCCTGTGTATAACACTTCATTACATTCCAAATGCTGCTAGTCATTATGTCAACATTTTCTATTTTATTAGTAAATTGAATATTTAAAAAAGACATTGCTGCCTATCACTAATATGAGTAACCAACGTGGTGACAGATTTCGTCTCATTCCCTTAGCAAAATATTGTAATAACTGTTGCAGTCTGCTTATTTTCAGAAGAGATCGTCCAACATGAGCAGTAATTATAGACAGTTGCAAGTAACAGTGTGCAGATACACCAGGGAATATTTAGGAAAATTGATGAAAGTTTTTATGTTACTACAATGTGAATAGATATTTTGTACGTCTGTAGGAAACTGTATGCATTGTATAGTAATCACAAACTGTTTTATTATTATTATTATTACCTGCATTGATTTGATAATATATGTCATATCCTCCGCCCCACAAACCTCGGTTGAAAGTTATAGTCTCTTTCACTTCATCATTTTAGCATTTCATGTAACTTGAAATCATTAGAAATTTTATTGATAGCATTTGTTTTATTTCTAAATTGAAATCGCCAATTTTTTTAGTGATAGCATTGGTTTAATTTGTGCTGAAGTGTCGTTAAACATTCATTCATTCATTCATTAAAACAATTTGTGTTTGTCATTATTATTTGAGCATATTAAAATATTTGTAATTTTTCAATCAAGAAAACATATTTGCTTGCTAGAATTTTAATGTTGAATGTTTAATTTGTTTTTTTTAGGGGGGGGGGGGGAAGAAGAATTTTATTAATTATGAATTTTACATCACAAATTTGAAATGGAGGGGGGTGGGGTAGATGTACAAAAACAGTTACCAGTAAGTAAGATATTCTACAGAATTTTAGTTTTGTCCATTTTTATGTGTATTGATATACTGTGTCAGTGCTGTTTTACCATCTGTTTTAGTAGGTATGCAAATCTGTCTTATTTAAGAATATATATAGTCTTAATACCTGTATGTTCTTATTGCTGAATTTTTAACGAGAACTTTGCTGTTTTATTATCATGGCGTGGACATGAAAAATCTATGCATTTTTGGTGCTGTGACATTTGTGATGTTTTTCTGTATGGTACACGTATGTTGGCCATTCAATTTGGAATACAGTCAAACTTGCTCAAGTGATAACCTGTGTTTAGCAGCCACCTGTTTTACAATACTATTATACTGTTTTGTAATCTAATATTGTATGTAGTTGTAATTTTCTGTAAAATGCCACCTTTTGACTACGAAACACAGGTCTGAATTTTCCCCAAGACTTTTCTGTTGAGGGTTGATTAGAATTAATTTTACATAAAAAAACAACAAAAAACCAACAAAAAACATAAAGAAATTGCTAATATTTTTTTCAAAAATGTTTGTTAACAAATTAAGACAAGTTTCTTTGTTTCTACTTTCCAATATTATAAACAAAGTAGAATGGAAAAGAATCGGCCATGGGTATTAATTGATAAAAGACTAGGAAGACTGGAGAGTTCTGTTCTCATGACCCAGGGTAAATTACATCTGGAAGAGTTATGTACCCTTGTCCAGTAATTGGTGATGTGAACTTCATTTTGTGATTGCATGTATGTGGTGTCTGATTTTCCGTCCTTAGACCTATGCCCGCTTTGATGATGATGATGATATTAATATTGTTTTTTTGTTTTTTTTTGTCATCTGTCATATTTATATTCATTTGGTTAATTTTATTATTGACAGATTGAAGTTTTTTTTTAGTTTTAGAATATAGGGTGCTTAACAGATTTCAAAGGCCATATAGTTCAATAAACCTTTTCAGGTGTTAAAAAGTTTGA
>JAECMU010069146.1:4307-18381 GCA_016106625.1 Dracogyra subfuscus
ATTAAATTTCTCAAAAATATTATAAAAAATAAACAAAATATCATAATAAAAAATAAACAAAATATCATAATAAAAAATAAATATTGGCTGGTATGGTCATTATCATATCAGCCACTCTAAAAAAAAATTATAAAAAAATATGTTCAATCACATTTTTAATCACCCAGTCCAGAAGAGCGTAAGAATCGAGGGTGACACTCATAAAAGCTATTATAAAATACAAAATGTACAAAACCCACCAAAAAGGAGTAAAATATACACTTGCTTTGATGAAACACAAATTACTCTATTGCTGCCATTGCAAAATTGAGATCAATGACATGCTATTACCATACAGAAACACAGAATGAATGTTTAACGACACCTCAGCATGAAAAATACATCAGCTATTGGCACAGAAACATTGATGCAAACCATAAACCCAACTCGTGTAACTATTCTTTGCCAGTGCTTATATCAGGACTTCTAGAATTTTATAAAAAATCCACTAGCCATGGGATCAGTGATTTACACTTTTTTTACTAACCATAATTAAAAACTCACTAGCAGTATTTTAATAAATACAATCATATACAGGTATATCACCCAAAGAGAGAGAGAGAGAACTTAAAAACCTCTTTGATATGGCTAGGTGGGTGGGGCAAGAAATGAATATTTAAAAACCAGACATAAATGCAGCATTTTACAACTCTTTTTTTTTTTTTTTCACTAGCTATCGGGCATAGTAGTTATTTACTAGCCCAACACTGAATATCACTAACGATGGGTGTGGGGCTACCATAATGTAGAAGCCCTGTCAGGCATGGCAATAGTTGTTATTTACTAGCCCAACACTGAATATCACTAACCATGGAAGTGGGGCTACCATAATCTAGAAGCCCTGTCTGGCATGGCAATAGTAGTTATTTACTAGCTCAACATTGACTATCACTAGCCATGGGAGTGGGGCTACCATAATCTAGAAGCCCTGTCTGGCATGGCAATAGTAGTTATTTACTAGCCCAACATTGAATATCACTAGCCATGGGAGTGGGGCTACCATGATCTAGAAGCCCTGTCTGGCATGGCAATAGTAGTTATTTACTAGCCCAACATTGAATATCACTAGCCATGGGAATGGGGCTACTATAATCTAGAAGCCCTGTTACATATATAGAGTAACAGGACAATGTCTAGTGTTTTAGCTTGTTTTAACATAGTGCGACACCATGCTTCAATAGTCTAGTGACATGTTGCCTTAACCTGAGATTAAACAAGCCTTTTTCAGTAATTAATTCTAAAATTGCCTTTATTAAACACCAAAAAAGGTATTATTAATTAATAAAATATATCTTTTGCCATTCATTTTTTTAAAGTTAAACACATAAATTACATTAATGTTTATTTCAATTAATTTTTGCCTACTACTAAATGTAATCTGCATGTCAAAATTAATCAAAAATATTTTTTCAGCTTAAGTCTCACAACTTAAAAGATTCTGTTATTAAAGTGTCTGATATGACTACCTCGCTGAAGTTTATGTTGCTAATATGTCACTTGCTTGGATTTCTTTAAATTTTAAGATCACTAACATTTTATGATTTACAGTACATCACCATGTCAGATCAGTAACCTATGACAGGAAAGTTTAGCTTTCTCCTTTAGATGGATATATATGTGGAATTCGACACACAATACACATATAAATAATAAATCAGTTCAAATCTAATAAAAAGCCCAGTCATATTCAAATTTTTTAACAGTTGCAAATATTTACTACATGTATACTAAATATTTTTGAAGTCTGTTGCATAGCAAAATTAAGCCTATTACTTTTGTAAGCAGTATCTTCTTCTGCTAAAACTAAAATTAAAATGCAGGGTTTTATCACCTATGTTGCTAGACTGCGAATATCGGCACCATTCCCCAAGGCTATGTCGTGTGTTTTTTCCCAATTTGGAGTTTAGAAAAATCCCAGTATGAATGCTAAAACTTCCCAATTTGTATTTGTTTCCTTTTAATATTCTTGAAGCTCTTTTCTATTGCTTTTTATTAAATCATTGATCGCTTTCGATACAAATAATCAACAATCAATATATTTGTGGCTTTTAACAAGATTTTGAAAGGGAACACAAAATTCCCAATTATTTTGTAAAACGACGCAAAAATTCCCAAGTTGAAAGCCATGGGAGTCAAGCCAAATTTCAGAAATAAAACCCTGAAATGTGAAATTTGACAATATCTGGAATTCTACAAACAATGCACATTTCACAGCTGAGAAAAACCTCAAACCCCAATCTAATCGTGTATATAATCAATGAAATATTATCACAAACCAAACACTTTCAATATCTAAGTAGAATAAACTTGTAGCTCTTGGGTTAATCCTGCCTTTCTCTTGGACTCCATTAGATTCTGATGCAAAATAAACACGAGTAGTATGTCACATCTTGCACATTAAAACCAGTTGTGTTTTCGATCTGTGACCAGTTATCCTTTTACAGAAACCCAGAATTGAGTTACACGAAAGGAAAAAAAAAAAATCTTGTTACTTTCTGATCAATTATATCTTCTGGTTTCAAATGTGGAATCCGACTCACAGCTGACATAATCCACAGAAGAGCACACACATCAGTGACAGACTAATCATTAAATTATCTATGCCATTAGAATGAAATGTGGAATCTGACACACAGTTCACATTAGCGATATATCAAAATTAAAATTCAGTTTTTAAAACAGCCTTGATGAAGTTTCACATTTCAATCATAGTAAATCATCTATGCCATCAGAATGAAATGTGAAATTTGATGCACAGTTCACATTAGCGATATATCAAAGTTAAAATTCAATTTTTAAAACATCCTTGATGAAGTTTCATTCACTTTATTCACAGTAAATCATCTAATCCATTAGAATGAAATGTGGAATATGACACACAGTTCATGTTTGTGAAAACTCGTGTTTGATCAATGCAGAGTTATTGCTAAACTGGTGTTTTGGAATTTGATCATAAAATGAACTTGCTACTCTATCACCTCTTTCAATGGATGAAATGTGAAATATGACGCAAAGTTCACATCACTGATATGTCACAGCTAAAAAAGCAGTACCTGCTTTGATGATTCACATTTCAATTATCAAATAAACTTATTTCTTTTGGAGTTGATCACCTATTCCATTTGACTGAACATGGGCGTTTGACACAAAGATCGAATGAAAAAATTCAGCCGTTTTTGATCAATCAACTAAAATGTGAAATCCGACGCACATTTCACATCAGCAACAAGTCACTTCTGAAAACACCCAGGTCAGTGGCAAGTTATTACCAACCATGACTTTTTAAGAATTCAGTCATACAACAAACTTATTACTCTAGGGTAGGTGGGGTTGGGTGTGGGAGTTGATCACCTTTTCCATTAGACTGAAATGTGGAATTTGACACACATTTCACATTTATGAAACATCAGACCTATTAAAAATCAAACAGATTACCAACAAGTTATTTCTAAACCAATGTTTCCGACTTCAGTCGTAAAACAAACTTGTCACTCCGAGATCAATCACTTCCTTTAGTACTCACCATATGGTATCTGATGCACAGTTCACATGTCAGAAAACCTTACAGATCAGTTACAAACAATTACTAAATTGATGTTTCACAACTGAATCATCAAGCAACTTGCTACACTTAAGATCAATAACTTTTTCCACCAGTTAAATGTGGAAGCCAACACTGAGTGCAACATCATGTGTTATCTGACGCACATTTCACATTAACAAGATGTTATATCATGTGTTATTTGACGCAATTCTCACTTGCAAGATGTTAGGTCAAGGGCAACATCATGTGTTACATGGCACAGTTCACATTAGCAATATGTTGTCAGGGGCAACATCATGTATTATTTGACGCGATTCCCACTAACAACATGCTATGTCAAGGGCAACATCATGTGTTGTTTTGACTCACAGTTCACATTACCAACATGTTATTATCAGGAGTATAAAACCCTCAGATCAGTTACAAAACTGCCACTAAACCGACGTTTCGGAATTAAGTCGTAAAACAAACTTATTATTCTTTGGATCAATCACCTCCTCTGTAAGACTGAAATGTGGAATACGACGCACAGTACACATTAACGACACGTCTCCGTGACGCAGCTGGAAAAACCAGCCGTGCTCGATCTCCCGGGTAAGAAGCTGATCGCACACGAGCACCCAGCGCGCGACGGAGCTGTAGTCCTTATCGTTGAGGATGACGGCACCCTGCGTCAGGTAGCGCTGGATAAACGACTGCGGACTCATGTCGTGGGCGATGCAGTTTGCCAGGTGAGACAGCACAGACTCGATCTTGTAGCGCGGCTGTTGGCGCGTGATCCGCAGGTATTTCTGGAGGGCCCGGGCCATGGAGGGAAACACGGCTTGGGCTGCTTCCTGTGGGTCCATCGGGATAGCAGCTCCTACAAGAATGAAATGAGGTGAGATTTAAAACCAGATTAAAATAAAATGGTGAGGGTGCATTGCTCTTAGGTCTCACTACACAATTCATTCATCACGGTCCACTATAGTTCCTAATTGTAACACATGTTATGGTTCACATGTTCACTTCTAGGAAATAGTGAAGAATTAAAACAATATGTATGTTTAATGGTAAGCCTTCTGACTGTATTTTGCCCATGTTATTTTGTAATATTGTACATCGACCATTCGGGACATGGGTATATAGCGCAAGTGACGGTTGAGTGAATCGGTTAATGAAGCACCTGTTCGGACCGGTAGTACAGCCAGATGTGGACATATAGCAACATTTTTAGATGGAAATGTTCTCAATTTGAGTGAAAATAAATTCTTATATAATGTATGTCTGCAATGGTGTATGTTGTTAGTGCCAACGAGAACCCGTTCTATTAGCAATCTTCGTTTGAAGTTGGTCAATTTAACATGGGTTTCAGTGGCAGATGACATCTGGGTAGTGAGACCATACAAGAATGAAATGAGGTGAGATTTAAAATCATATTAAAATAAAATGATGGAGATTTAACTTAGAAGGGAATATTTTGTTCAATGCTGAAAGTGCATTGGAATAGTGACTCCTACAAGAATGAATGTAAGATGAGATTTAAAAATCACTGGAAAATAAAATGGCTGAAGATCCAAATTTCAGAGATACCTACACAATTTTAAAACATTAAACAATTTGCAATTAAATAAAAATATCGCTAATCAAGTTTTTGAAAATTAAATGTTCCCTTTTTAGGTGAATAATTTACATTCAGTGCCAGATTTTGGAATGAAACAATTATTAACTTAAGGACATTCTGTTTAAGAATTAAAATCAGTTAAAAATATAATGTTGGTAGAAAAAGTATAATATTGGTTAGTGGTCATATGTATTTTCTTGGATTTTATGAAGTGGATTGCAAGATCTATATTGTCTTAAACTTTGATTAGTGACAATGCTAAACAATTTAGAAAATTGATTAGCAAGTACTATTTAATATTTTAGAATCATGGTAGCAATCCCTGAAACTTGCATAGCGAATTAGGACACGAAAGCTGAACAAAATCTTTCTTGCATTAATTAGCAAACAGTTCATAGAGCTTTAGATGGACTCTGTTCTAAATTCATGGTTTAAAGATTTAAAGCTCTAGTCTAAATACATTTTTTATAATCAGATCTTTTCATTTAAAGGGACATACCCTAGTTTCAGTTCATGAAAATTAACATTAAGTTTAGTTAAATTTACAAACCTGTAACACATTTTGATAAAGTTACAATTGAGTGAAACATGAGTCTTTGACTTTGAATTTCAATTATCAAAAAATGCTTCTAATAGTCAAAACTATGTCTTAGTGTTTAAAAACTAGGGTATGTCCCTTTAAAGGGGTTGTATGTGTGTGTCCCTTTCAATCCTCATCACTCCTCTGACACTAAAATAAGTGACATTAGATTTTGAAGACAGCAAAAAACCTATTCTGACTCATTACAAATGGCACAAATTAAATATTCAGACTAAGTCGTCTGCTTTTTTTGTTTCAGAAATTAAAGTCTTTTGTCCATTAAAATATTTCATTTCTAGAAGCTGGTAACAATTTTTTCTATTTTAATTTGTTAAATTTATATAAACTCTTAATATTTCTAGCCAAATATTAATATTCACTTGATATAGATTTCATATAGATTTAAAAATAATTCAGTACATGTTGTTTATGATGGGGAGAGAGCAAAAAACCTATTCAAGCTAAGCCTCTAATGCTAAAATAAATGTAAGGTGCAAACAGAGAATCTTAAGTTAAATGTTATGTTAGTTGAAGGTCTTGTTGTGAACAAAATAACATTATAATATCTTATTATTTATATCCATTGGAATAAATTTTCATTAGCTTGAAAACATAGTAACCATCCTCCAACAATAAAAACAGACAAAGTCTCACAAATATAAAAACAAATTTTTTTTTGTTTTTTTTTTGGTTTAACGACGCACTCAACACATTATAAGTACGGTTATATCGGCGTCGGACATATGGTTATGTCGAGAAAAAACCCCGAGTGGTTAGCTGACGGGGATCGATCCTAGACCGACCGCGCATCAAGCGAGCACTGTACCACTGGGCTATGCTGCCCGCCACAAATATAAAAACCCTGAACCTTAGTCTGTCGAACGTATATTTTATTTTAGATGTCAAGTTAATACTTTCGTCAGAAGTTACATGGACAGTAACAGCCAAAAATTTAAAAACTGCATTGTGGTTTTTTGCCTAATTAACAAAACAAAAAACAAAAAACTTTATTCAAATTCAGTTAACATGTATGTAAAAAAAATTTAGCACCAAAAAATAAACTAAAATAAATAAAATGAGTTTGCTGCATTGTAAGATGTATCCGACTAATAAAATATTTCTATGACTAAATTTACATATTTAATATATTTTCTTGTTTAGAATATCAGTGTCTGTATATTCAATATGTTTCTGGTTGTTTTAATATTTGTAAGAAGCCAAACTGGATTTTGTCAATGTATGTATGAAACATTTTTATTTTTTAGGAAATTAAATTAAATTTAACTTAGTAATAACTTCAGAACGATCAGAAACTTGTTTAATATACAGCTACTAATATTTTATGCAGAAAAATATATTTGATATGTAATTACAATCATTAAAAAGTATTCGTTAGTCGATAATTTTTTTTAAATTGCAGCAAACTCAGGAATGTCCCTTTAAAAAGCTGATAAACCACAAATAACTAAATAACTAGGTACAAACCATGTTCATCGTGCATCCGCTTGATATGCGTGAATGCCTCCTCCGCAGCGACCACCAATCGGGCTCTGCGTTTCCGAACCCGTCTATCGTACTCCTGCTCCTCGTAAAAACGGTCATTATGACTGGCGTCACGGCGACGTGCGGCAGCCGCAAACACAGCACGTGACCGGCCCTGCTGCGTGACGTTATTCGGCTCTCCATCGACATCGTACACCTTGAAACCAGTCAATTTGGTCGTTCGCCGCGTCGCATTTTCCAAATACGGATTATAGACAGGGAAATCTTTGTAATACTGTTCCAAGACCCACACGGCTGCTCGTTGTATACTGTATATGCCGATGTTATAGCAGCGGCTTTCACCGTCCGGTGACCGCACCACATTGAGAACGAACTGCGGCTGTAGCTGTCGTATTTCCAACAGCACGATTGCGAGATAGTGTATGAACAGCAGCCCATCGACGAGAGAAACGGAAAACTGTACAATCCCGTAATACGTAGCCGTGCGGTCTTTCAATATTCTCACAGCATAGAACAGCCAGAAGGCAAAGGTCAACACAAACACGAGAAAGAGAACAATCGCTCGGAAGATAAACACGCGGGGCATAGTCGCCTTGGGGCGACGGAAAAACAACGCGAATGTTCCCATGAAGAGAATCAACAGTTTGAACGAAAAGCTGATCAGGAGGCCCTCACACTCAGGCTTGCACTCCATCAGTGCGTCGTTTGTGACCTTGATCCCCTCGACCTCGATGACATTCCAGTCAAGGATTCCGATTTTTGGTAGAACCAACATGGCGATTGGCGAAAGGAAGCCGAAGATGCTGAGGAGGGCAGCGAGCGCGGTTCCGACGTAGCGCGCACAGCCAAAGCCGGTGTTGTCGTCGAGGTCCTTAGAGAACTTGTGCATGTCCTCCATCGAGAAGCCCGTCTCGCTCGTGTTGCCGGTGATCGCCGTCGTGTTGTCGCCCCAGTTATCATCCTGGGGGATCACCTGAAAGTCAAAGGAAACTAAATTGGTAAACATATATTTGTAAACTAAAAGAAAAAAAAAGTCTGTATGTTGTGTATTGTTGTAACTGATGATGTAGAAACTCTTTGTTACTGCATTTTATAGAAATCTACTTCAAGTTGAATATTAATATATACTTATTGATTTGTTGAGATTATGCAATGACCAATGTCAGAATAAGATTTATCCAACAAACGTCAATGGAGGAAAAACATCGCTAGTTAGAGGTGGCTTTTTTTCTTTCTTTTTTGTAAGGCACTAGCCCCGGGCATTGGGCTAGCAGATTTGCCAAATTCTGATTAAACATATATTTTGTTTAACAATAGTTCTGCAGAAATAACCCATAAAATGTCTTGGCTACCATCTAAATAGAAAATTTCACGTTTTTGTCAAATATGGGCTACTCTTTTTTGATTAGCAGCTAGGAATCTTTTATAATATGCAGCATCCTTTAGACAGGACAGTACATACCACAGTCTTTGATACACCAGTCGGCCCACTGATGGGATTAGTTACCGTAGTTACCTGAACTTCAATGTGTTCCTCCTCGTCCACGGACATAGGCCCGGGTGTTTTGATGGGACAGTACATACCACAGCCTTTGTTACACCAGTTGGCCCACTGATGGGGTTAGTTATCGTAGTTACCTGAACTTCAATGCGTTCCTCTTCCTCATCCCCGGACATAGGCCCGGGTGTTTTGATTGTCACCGACCGCTCATCGCAGTCCCTGTCTCGCCCCCGGTCATACCGCTCTCCACTCCGACCTCTGTGACTCGGAGGTCGCGACCCTGGCTGCCGGTTGTGATGACGATTGTGATTGCTGGCATGGCTACGGTGGGATCGTTCTGATCGATCACTGCGACCAGAACGGACAGATTCGGCGCCATCCATGGTGCTCATAAGTTGTGACGATGTTTGTGTTGTTCAAGTTAAAACTGGAAAAAAGGAGAAAATAATATTAGTATTTAAAAGAATATTAAGTTAAATAGTTTTTATGTGTTTTTTTTTTTTTTTTTTTTTACAGATTTAGTGTCATCCATAGTTCTTGTGAACCATTATGATTTTCTTTTTGTGCAAGTTAAAACAGGAAAAAAAGAAATTAAATAATTAAAAGAATATTTTTCTTCTTCTGTGTAGATTCTTACAGCACCATCCAGTGTTTGTGAGCTGTTTATTTTTTCAAGTTAAAACTGGATTTTTATTGATTAAATTATATATATTTTAAATTTGATATTAATATATGTAATCAAAATACTCCCCCCCCCCCCCCACTACAGTGTCTGAGATTCGGCACCATCCACAGAGCTCGTGAATCAGTACAATTTGTTTTAAATTTCAAGTTAAAAACTGGAAAAACAAAAATAATAATGTATGTAATTAAAAGAATATTTTTCTTCTTTGTTCAGTACACATTTATATTTCCATTATTACTATGAAATTCCATCACAGACATACCAATACTTTTATTATTTATTCATACCATTGATCTGATACTGTATGTCTATCTAAATAGCACTCAGCTGATTCAAATGTAGACCAGCGCAGTTTTAGTTTAAATATAATTTTATAGACAATGAAGGAAATGTTTTATTTACGGAAAGAAAGTGGAAAATGTTTTATTTAACGATGCATTTAACACATTGTATTTACGGTTATATGGCGTCAGACATATGGTTAAGGGCCGCACAGATTTTGAGAGGAAACCCGCTCTCGCAACTTCATGGGGCTACTCTTTCTGATTAACAGCATGGGATCTTTTATTTGTGCTTCCCACAGGCAGGATAGCACAAACCATAGCCTCTGTGGAATCAGTTATGGATCACTTGCCGGTGCAAGTGGTTTACATCTACCCATTGAGCCTTGCAGAACACTCACTCGGGGTTTGGAGTTAGTATCTGGATTAAAAATCCCATGCCTCGACTGGGATCCGAACCCAGTATCTACCAACCTGTTGACCAATGGCCTAACCACGACGCCAGCGAGGCAGGTTTTTATTTACGGTTATATGGTATCAGACATACGGGCAAGGACCATACAGATATTGAAAGAAGAAACCTGCTGTCGCTACTTCATGAGCTATTCTTTTCGATTAGCAGCAAGGATCTTTTATATGCACTATCTCACAGACAGAATAGTACATACCACAGCCTTTGTTATACCAGTTGTGGAGCAATGGCTGGAACAAGAAATAGCCCAATGGGTCCACTGATGAGGATCGATCCTAGCCCACCCCTCAGAGTCATACAGAACAAAGTACCGCTCTCACCTTTCTTCACATGTGGTAACCAGAACGATTATTCTCAACTTATTTTGATGACTTATTTTTCACATTTATGTCTATTTTATTCACTAAACAATTTGCAAACCAACAGTCTACCCACCTTTCTACCAACATAAGTAGGTAGGGACATACAAATATTAAAAGATTTGTTTCTTTTGTTGTTTTAGAATACAATAAATTCAACAAAACGATTGACCCATTTAACTTAGTAGCTATGAAGATCTTCAGACTGGTGCATATCAATGTTGTACGCTATATAACCATTAAAAACCAGTAAACTTAACTGACCGTGAAATCAAACGACAGGTTTTTTTTATGTATTCACGCACGTACAATGTATTTCAAATGAATTAACCAACCAACCAATAACAACAGCTTTTTCATGGGTAACAATTTCCTTGAACATACAAGTACATGTGCATAAAATCCCATGTACTTAGATTTAACAGTCTAAAGATGTAGATTTAACAGTCAAAAATGGTAGATTTAAGTCTAAAAATGTAGATTTAACAGTCAAAAATGGTAGATTTAACAGTAAAAAACGGTAGATTTAACAGTCAAAACCGGTAGATTTAACAGTCAAAACCGGTAGATTTAACAGTCAAAACCGGTAGATTTAACAGTCAAAATCTTTATATTTAATAGTAAAAAATTTAGATTTAAAAATCAAAACTTCAGGTTCAACATTCAAAGCTTTAGATTTAACAGTCATATTTAACAGTCAAAACTTTAGATTTAACAGTCAAAACTTTAGATTTAACGGTCAAAAATTTAGATTTAACAATAGAAAAACTTAGATTTAACAGTCAATTTTTTTATTGAACATTTAAAACTTTAAATTTAACAGTCATAACTGTAGATTCAACATTCAAACCTTTAGATTTAACAGTCGAAATTAACAACAGCTTTTTCATGGGTAACAATTTCTTCGCACCTACATGTATATCCATACATTTACATTTAACAGTAAAACCCATCAAAGTCTTAACACAATGAGCCAGTGGTCTCCCTTTGAGAACTCTCAATACAGAAGAGTTCTAGTTTCTTTCTCTCCACCCATAATACTGGTACTATATTCTTGGCGGGGGAGGTTAACACAGCTTAATGACACCTAAACCAAATGAAGCAGAAACAACAACAACAACATGTCTTTTGTTGTGACAAGAAAACCCCGGGTATTTTACAGAATGGGTAAAGAATGCAGTTGAATTAGTCAGGATCTACACACCACTGCATTAACAGTCTTTAATCGAATAATACAACTCACAAACATAAATAACAACTCATGTCCTGGACGGAGGAACCGGCTGAGACCGGTACTTGTGCCCAGGACAGGTGTGCACTACAACAGCTTGCTTTAAATGTGCATGTTAAATAGATTCCCTATTCCCAAATAACAACAACATAATCTGTATTTTGTTGTGATGAGAAAAACCGAGGTATTTAAAAGAATTGGTAATGGAAACTGTTGAATTTGTCAGAATCAGCACAACACCACATTACTAGCTTTTAATTTAACCCTTTTTTTTCTTTTTTTTTGGTTTAACAACACACTCAACACATTATAATTACGGTTATATCGGCGTCGGACATATGGTTATGTCGAGAAAAAACCCCAGTGGTTAGCTGACGGGGATCGATCCTAGAACGACCGCGCATCAGGCGGGCACTGTACCACTGGGCTATGCTGCCCGCTTTTAATTGATCAATACAACTCAGAAACATAATAAACAACAACAATCTGTATTTTGTTGTGATGAGAAAAAGCAAGTATTTTAAAGAATCGGTAAAGAATACAGATGAATTTGTCAAGATTATCACATCAATAGCTTTTAAACTGAATAATATAACTCACAAACATAAACAACAACAACATGTATTTTGTTCTGAGTATGTTTTAGGTTTTAAACAACCAAACATGCTGGATAGTCTAAATGCAACAAAATTTCCTTTCCTTGCTTTACCATATAAAAAACAAAAGAAAAGAAAAAAAACGAAGAAAAAACAAAGCACCTAACAACCCCCTACCACCACCAAAACCACAAAAAAATAAAAATAAAAATAAGCAACCCAAAACCATATGTGAGAGATAATGTGATATAACGCTTTCCATACAGCCGAGATCAAATTAAATTAACCGCGAACCATCATCAGTGGAATGGAGAATATCCATTGGTGATGAGAAAAACATCTGCAATTCATATCTTGTATCGGTGCTAATTATCTCCAACATATGACCCGCATGTTACTGGTAGCTCTACCCTCTAAACCTTTTATCACTGCCACCAGGCAGGCCACGTATAAATTACGTCAAAAACATTCTCGTTGGCAAATCTCAGAAGCCAACAAGAATTCTGTGAAATTAAATGGCTTGTCTACCATGAATGTATTCCATGTTGCTGACAAATGCATCCATAGATTTGATCTCAAAGCATGTTAAAAACAACAGTAAAAGCTTTATAAAAACATTCAATTTAAAAAGAAATTAAATTAAACTTTCTCCCACATGCCCGTCAGTTAACCACTGGTTTTTTTTCTTGACATAACCGTATGTCCAACGCCGATATAACCGTAGTTAAAATGTGTTGAGTGTGTCGTTAAACAAACCACAAACAAAAAACAAAAATCTCCCACATGCATTCATTCTGATGTAGATGCAACTATGTATAAACAAATTTTATTGATATAGGACTGGAATTAAATGTGAAACTTTAAAAATAATTTGTATTCTTGTTCAAATATATTTGACGCCCAAAAGCCGATGTATTTTTTCATGCTGGGGTATCATAAAACATCAATCTATTCTGTTGTTCAAATAATCTTTATAGAATTCATTTTTGTCTGTATAAAAATCAACCCAAAACAAAAACAGGCAAAAAATACACAATGGGTTTTTTTTTTTTTTTTTTGGTTTAACGATGCACTCAACACATTATAAGTACGGTTATATCAGCATTGGACATATGATTATGTCGAGAAAACCCCCAGTGGTTAGCTCCTAGACAGTCCGTGCATCAGGCGGGCACTGTACCACTGGGCAAAATACACAATGAGTTGGAACCATTTTCTCCCTAGTTGATATAGTTGCATGGAACAATACATTTTTTCTAAAGGTCAGCTTTACCTGTTTAGAAAACAATATTCAAATTACCTTTAAGTACGACAAAGTGAGATAAATTACACCCTGGCAGTTTACATATATTAGTGTCAATTTGATTTTAAATGAATACTTTGCTTTGGTTTTTTCACAGCAGCTGAAATGTCAGAGTGCACACAAAAAACACCTGTTTGTTGTGTAACTTTTATAATGGACTAAGTTGATACCTCTGTGAAGTAACAGTCACTAAGTCAAGCTAGATACCTCTGAGAAGTAACAGTCACTAAGCCAAGCTAGATACCTCTGTGAAGTAACAGTCACTAAGTCAAGCTAGATACCTCTGAGAAGTAACAGTCACTAAGCCAAGCTAGATACCTCCGAGAAGTAACAGTCACTAAGCCAAGCTAGATACCTCTGTGAAGTAACAGTCACTA
>JAECMU010069157.1:8182-22618 GCA_016106625.1 Dracogyra subfuscus
AGAGAGAGAGAGAGAGAGAGAGAGAGAGAGAGAGAGAGAGAGAGAGAGAGAGAGAGAGAGAGCTAAAATTATTGAGGTATTCGCCCCCTGTCCCCCCCCCGTCCCCATTCGCTGCGGACCTGCATATAAGTTAGCATATTACTAGTTTTAAATATTTTAGCGGTCATTGGGATTATAAGCAACTTGCAGTTTCCCCTCAGAATCTGTGTGGTCCTTAACCATATGTCTGACGCTATATAACCGTGTGATGTTCAAAACATTACTAAATATAATTACCATTGCTCTGCATCAGCGAATTCCTCGTGGAGCGAGCTTTAAGGTAGTGTATGATGAAGGTTGAAGGACGTGCCTTTGTTGCCTTAGACTAAAATCATATAATTTACACATTATTTAATTAAACATACTTAATAGGAATAATGTAAATATTATGTCATAGCATTTCATTTTTAACTTGTATGAGGGACGTAACTCAATCATGGTAAAGCGATCGCCTGATGCCGTGTCGGTTTAAATTGATCCAATTAGGTGGGTCCGTTGGGTTATTTCTCATTCCAAACAGTGCTTCATAACTGGTGTAACAAAGAAAGAAATACATTATATTTAACGACGCACTCAACACATTTTATTTACGGTTATATGGCGTCAGACATATGGTTAAGGACCACATAGATATTGAGAAAGGAAACCCGCTATCGCCACTTCATGAGCTACTCTTTCCGATTACCAGCAAGGGATCTTTTATATGCACCATCCCACAGACAGGATAACACATACCACGGCCTTTGATATACCAGTCGTGGTGCACTGGCTGTGACGCTGGTGTAACAAAGGCCAATGTATGTTTAAAAAGTTTGTTTTGTTTACCGACACTGCTAGAGCACATTAATTTATTAAGCATCGACTACTAGATGTCAAACAGTCGGCCATTTTGACATGTCCATCCCGAGCCCTGCCTCTGGATATCTAGTGACCTGACTCGGGACTACAACAAACACAGTCAAATTTATCACCATTTTTTTTTTTTTTTTTTTTTTTTTGTTTTTTTAACGACGCACTCAACACATTTTAATTACGGTTATATCGGCGTCGGACATATGGTTATGTCGAGAAAAAACCCCAGTAGTCAGCTGACGGGGATCGATCCTAGACCGACCGCGCATCAGGCGGGCACTGTACCACTGGGCCACGCTGCCCGCTTATAGTCTTAGAGAAAGGCGATACAATTTTACATAGTAACAAGGGATATTTATATGCACCACACCACAGACAAGACAGCACATACCATGGTCTTTAATATACCAGTCGTGGTACATTAGCTGGAACTAGCTGACGGGGATCGATCCTAGCCGTGGTATGCGTTATCCTGTCTATGGTATGATGCATATAAAAGATCCCTTGCTACTAATGGACAAATGTAGCGGTTTTCCTCTCTAAGACTTTATAAGTCAAAATTAAATTGGTTTCGATAAACTTGACAGGGATAGAAAACACTCGAGCTAGTTTTGTCTCTAAGACTACATGTCAGAATTACTAAATGTTTGACATACAGTAGCCGTTGATTAATAAATCAATGTGGTCTAGAGGTGTCGTAAAACAATATAGACTTTAACTTTCATTTTAAAGTTAATTTTAGTCCCAGACATCTGCGGTCAACTGTTTCAAACCGATATGAAATGGAAGTGCTTTATTTAACAACGCACATATGGCGTCTGGCATATGGTTAAGGACCACGCAGATATTGAGGGAGGAAACCCGGTGTCGCTACTTCATGGGTTACTCTTTTCGATTTGGGACCGGCTTCGGTGGCGTCGTGGTTAGGTCATCGGTCTACTGGCTGGTAGGTACTGGGTTCGGATCCCAGTCGAGGCGTGGGATTTTTAATCCAGATACCGACTCTAAACCTTGAGTGAGTGCTCCGCAAGGCTCAGTGGGTAGGTGTAAACCACTTGCACTGACCAATGATCCATGACTGGTTCAACAAAGGTCATGGTTTGTCCTATCCTGCCTGTGGGAAGCGCAAATAAAAGATCCCTTGCTGTTAATCGACATAAGAGTAGCCCATTAAGTGGTAACAGCGGGTTTCCTCTCTCAATATCTGTGTGGTCCTTAACCATATGTCTGACGCCATATAACCGTAAACAAAATATAGACAGGATAGCACATACACGACCTTTGATGTATCAGTCGTGGTGCAATGGCTGGAGTGAGAAATAGCCCAATGGGCCAACTGACGGGGATCGATCCACACCGACCGCGCATCTAGCGAGCGCTTTACCACTGGGCTACGTCCCACCCCTCACATTGAGATGATGGCAAATGTACCCGACTAGCTCGCGTGTTCTCTAGCCGTGGTCTACACTTTGTAGATCCAGCCAGCTAGAGAAAGAAAACGATTTTTAACACATTATTAGTATTATTACGTGTAAATCTAAAAACTCTACTAAATGGTGTCAAAGCAAATCACCTATTTTCACCTCTACCGAGTAGGTGGCAGTATATGAAAACAGTTTGATAGTATTTTCATATACTACCACCTACTCGTTAGACGGTTTAGGATCGATCCCCGTCGTTGGCCCCATTGGGTTATTTCTCGTTCCAGCCATTGCTCCATAACTGGTGTAACAAAGGCTGTGGTATGTACTATCCTGTCTGTGGGATGGTGCATATAAAAGATCCCTTGCTGCTAATCGAAAAGAGTAGCTCATGAAGTGGCGACAGTAGTTTCCTCTCTCTATATCTGTGTGGTCCCTAACCATATGTCTGACGCCATATAACCGTAAAATAAAATGTGTTGAGCGCGTCGTTAAATAAAACATTTCCTTCCTTCCTATTCGATAGAGAGATACTGTCTCACCGGGAAGTTTGAAGTTCATCCAACGTTTGATTACGCAGTTATTACTACTACCAGTCCTTTCATTGGTGATAAATTGCGGGCAGCGTGGCCCAGTGGTACAGTGCCCGCCTGATGCGCGGTCGGTCTAGGATCGATCCCCGTCAGCTGACCACTGGGTTTTTTTCTCGACATAACCATATGTCCGACGCCGATATAACCGTAATTAAAATGTGTTGAGTGCGTCGTTAAACAAACCAAAAAAAAAAAAATGGTGATAAATTTGACTGTGTTTGTTGTAGTCCCGAGTCAAGTCACTGGATATCCAGAGGCAGGGCTCGGGATGGACAGGTTTGAAACATTAGTGGTAAATGGGCATGTAAATAAATATTGGTAATGGTAATGTGTTTGTTGTAATAAAATGTTGTTTCATCTCGCCAGTATATTCCTGTAACTGGCCTCGGTGGCGCAGTTAAGCCATCGGACTACAAGCTGGTAGGTACAGGGTTCGCAGCTCGGTACCGGCTCTAACTCGGAGCGAGTTCTTAAGGGCTTAATGGGTTAGGCAACAACACTCTTTCTCTCTCACTAACTCACTGTCCTGGACAGACAGCCCAGATAGCTGAGGTGTGTGTGCCCAAGACAGCGTGCTTGAACTTTAATTGGATACAAGCACGAACATAAGTTGAAATGAATGAATTAATATTCTTGTAGTTTAATTTGAATTAGAATCAATGTAACAGCTTAATTATTTACTCGGATCTCGGATAGTCTAAGACGCTCCCCGTTACGTCAGAAACGAACAGCGTAATCTTGTTTTCTGATTTACTTAAGATTAAGGGGTGGTAGTATTTTTATACGTCAGGGGCGGATCCAGTAATTTTTAAAGTGAGGGGTCGCACATTTTTTTAAAAGGTCGAAGGCAAGTGAGCTGAGTTCCCAAAAGAAGCGAGATCTATAGGGTGGCATGCTTCCCTGGACCCGCTAATGTCCATTGTTTATGTTGACTGAAACTTTAGTCCAGGCAAATTATGAAATACCTGGAACAAATTACAACAGTACGTTTTATTGTTGGAGGTTGTTCCATAGACCTCCCACATTATATCCAAAATCAGTCAAAATCCGACCACGGGAAAGTGGCTAATTAACATAAATCCAAGATGGCCGCCATTTTGAACTTTGGGGCCCTATACCTCATTAATGGCTGGCCTAGGACCCTATAAATGTATTATAAATGAATATAAAAGTGATGCCAACGAATAAATCTAGCCTATCGAAAATGTTGTATGACGTCATGACATAGATATGACGTTATGACGTCTTAAATTTATGTAGTTTTTAAAAAATGCTCTTGTCCATAATGCTGATAAAAAATAATGCTAGTTTTAAAGGGACATTCCTGAGTTTGCTGCAATGTTTAAGATGTTATCGATTAGAAGATACTTTTTAACGATTGTAATTATATTTGTCTGCATAAAATATTAGTGGCTGTATATTAAACGTGTTTCTGATCGTTCTAATATTTGTACTAGGTTAAATTTCATTTTATTTCCTAAAAAAAATAGTTTCTCGTGCGTGCGAAATTATTTGAAGACGAAATCCAGTTTGGGCTTCTTACACATATTAAGAAGACCAGAAACACATTGATTATACAGATACTGATATTCAAAACAAGAAAATATATTTAATGTGTAATTTGCAATTTGTTCCAGGTCAGCCAATATTTTTCATAACTTGTACTCCGTGTGTAGCAGTTTTAGCTACAGAATATGTTGCTAGTTACTACTTAATGTCTTTTTTTCCCTGTTCGTTCGTAAATTCGGCGTATTATAACACTTGGCGTAAACAATGGGGAAATAATCTTTATTCACTACTTTCAATTTAAGATTGGGAAGGGCGGGGCGGGGCACAGTAGGTAAGGTCGGCAAGGCAGGGTAAAGTATGATAACGTAAATTAAAGTTAGGCAATGTAACGTAATGTAAGGGTATGTTAAATGTTAAAGTGATAATCGGAAGTAGGACCGGTATTTGCAAGATACAGCATTAACGTGTTGCTGAGAGTAAGCCGTTTTCAAGCACGTCTGTCTTGGACACAAAAGACGCGGAACATAGCCTAGTTTTAAAGCGCTCGGTTGATGCACTGTCGGTTTGTTGTTGTTTTTTTTTGTTTGTTTTTTTTTGTTTTGTTTAACGACGCACTCAACACATTTTAATTACGGTTATATCGGCGTCGGACATATGGTTATGTCGAGAAAAAAACCCCAGTAGTCAGCTGACGGGGATCGATCCTAGACCGACCGCGCATCAGGCGGGCACTGTACCACTGGGCCACGCTGCCCGCTCTGTCGGTTTGAGATCGATTCCCGTTGGTCCATTTTTCGTTCCAGCCAGTGCATCACGACCGGTATATCAAAGACCGTGATATGTGCTATCCTGTCTGTGGGATGATGCATATAAAAGATCGCTAGCTACTAATGATAACAAAACGTATCGGGTTTTCTCTCTAAAACTATATGTAAAAATTTCCAAATGATTGACATCTAATAGCTGATGGTTAATATATCAATGTGCTCTAGTGGTGTCGTGAAAAACGTTTTTTTTTCTTCTTCTTTTTTGGATACAAGGTATCGCCTGTGCCATGGATCATGTGTTATTAGCCGTAATTAAATTTGTGTACAATGTCCAACATACAGCAGAGTGGGCAGAACACAGCCGACAACATTGTATATGCCAGTCGTGGAGCACGTCTTGGGAAGAGGATAATCCAATAGATCCATTGAGTTAGAGATGCTACGATTTCTCGCGCCTTAGGCTATCTAACAAGTAACCACTGAAAAACACCCCGCTCCTGATCCGCTTGCAAAGACCATATTATCTAAATAATAACGTACAATTATTGTAATTTAAGTCATTAAATAGCCATATTTGCTTCGTCTTCCTAAGAGGACGTAAATAGTTTCTCGAGAGAGTTCTGTTTACGTTTAGTTTTTCAATACTATAAACAGCATGTTATGGAGTCGTTACACGAACATGTTTCTTTGGGGCTTTTTTATACATGTAATTTCCTTGTAATTTTTTCATTGTATAAATGCTACTCGCACGCATGCATTCACGCACGTACACTTTCTTTCTCTCCCTCCGCCCCTCTGAGCCAGTGATCTTTTATTTGCGCATCCCACAGGCAGGATAGCACAAACCATGGCCTTTGTTGAACCAGTTATGGATCACTGGTCGGTGCAAGTGGTTTACACTTGCCTATTGAACCTAGCGTAGCACTCACTTAGGGTTTGGAGTCGGTATCTGGATTAAAACTTTCCATGCCTCGACTGGGATACGAACCCAGTACCTACCAGCCTGCATACTAATGGCCTAACCACGACGCTACTGAGGCCGGTCCCTTACAAAAGAGTCGTCAATGCGAATGGTATGGTAAAAACAATTTCCCGATGGTAATATCCCTTAGGAATTGCGCCGTACAAAAATTGAAATGTAATCATGAGACAATTTTATGTCACTCCAGTTGTTGTTTGCTTAAAGGGACATACCCTAGTTTCAGTTCATGAAAATTAACATTAAGTTTAGTTTAATTTACAAACCTGTAACACATTTTTATAAAGTTACAATTGAGTGAAACATGAGTCTTTGACTTTGAAATGGTGAAATACCCTCTAAAATTGAATAAAACTCGACTACATAACTGTTACTTCTGAGAGGCACGTGCCTTTTTAAAAATATGAGAAATGCATTTTGTGATATTAAAAAACATCAGGATGACCAAAAACAGTTCGAATGTACGGAAACGGATTCTTCAAACAATAAAATTTAAGTAAAGTATGATTTCAGTTATCAAAAAACGCCTCTAATAATCAAAATTATGTCTTAATGTTTAAAAACTAGGGTATGTCCCTTTAAGAGTTTTCTACAATCCTCTTAAGACGAATTTGCCACTGAGACTAAAACACGAGAAGCAATACCTATATATCATAAAAATATAACTCTAGTCCGGGTTTAACCAAACCTTTATTTCCGTGGTACATGTTACGTGACAATAAATGCAAATGAAACATAAGCTGGCGTCTTTGTCTGGTTAAATAATATGTCGCTAATGCTCTACACTGCATATGCAGAAGGATGTATCGTTCATGGATGGAAATTATTTACGTTTGATGTGCTGTGTCATAGTAGAGTCCATTGACAAATGCACCAATAAAGAAAGGATATCATCATCGTAGAATATAACAATCTGTAATTACAGTTTTAAAACAAACTTGAGGTATAACCATCACGTCAGCCTTGCAATGCATATCCATATATCATTCATATAGTTTTGAAGATAAAATATAATTCTAGTTCTACTAAAATTCTAAAACAAACAACACTTGGAATTTAATCTTCTATATTTGTAAGGAAAATCAAACACTAATAGGTTTTTGGCATTTCCAGATTGAGAAAAACATTTAACGTGGGGTTTTTTTCAGTTGAAATAATTGCCAAAACGGTTTAAAATTTGTACAAGGACGTATTCCTGGTGTATAGCCAGAGAGAAAAAAAAATGCCGAGAGAAACCAAGACCTGTAAAATAGATATCGGTGTCAAGGGAAAAATAAAATAAATCTGTGGAATTTCAGACGAGGCAAGCGCCTCGCTTGCCACATGCTGGCTACGCCATTGCATTATTCCTCGTATCGATTGTTCTATATTACGATAACGAGTATTAACAATGTGTTTGAACAAGCACGGTCATTGACTGATTATACATGATGCTAACAGCATTTCAATATTGTTTGTTTTGTTTGGGGTTTTGTGTGTGTGTGTGTGTGTGTGTGTGTGTGTGTGTGTGTGTGTGTGTGTGTGTGTGTGTGTGTGTGTGTGTGTGTGTGTGTGTGTTTAAGAGTAAACAATGCATTGGATTAACAGTTACAATTCCGAAGTACACAGCGTTTTTTCTGAAACGATGCCGCAGGAAATGCATTATAAATCAATCTAAACAGTTAAATACAATTGGACGGTTACAGCCTTAGGACCTTTCAAGTTGGAAGACAAACGGTCATTGAAACAGACAGACAGACCAGATACTATTCCAACTGAATTGAGCTGATTTTGTTTAAAATGATCATAAGAACCCATTTATTTCATTTGCCACACCATCTTTTAAAGTTCACAAAAACGAAAGCAAGTGTCTGGTTATTAAAAGAATACAATTCCAACAGATTTGAGCTGGACTCTTTTAAAATGATCATAAGAACCCGTTTATTTCATTTGTCACACCATCTTTTTAAAGTTCACGAAAACGTCAGCAAGTGTCTGGTTATTAAAAGAACTGTCGACACTTTGAGCAGCAGGATTTTCTTCCGGACGTGTTGCAACAAAAACAGCTGGCCGTCAAGCGCTTCCCGACTTCAATGTCGCCATTGCTCTTTTCTGAAGCACTGTCGTATGCATCGTCGGTTTGCGGAGGTCCAGAGCGCTTCGAATCCATGAAACACAAAGTACAGCAAAACGCATTGGCTCCCCTGGTTTGCACACAGCACCCACATGATCGTTTTGAAACTGAAGGCAGGTGGTCACTTCCGGTATCGCCGTTCCGCTTCGCCACCTGCCACTGGTTGTAGGTGAGATCTTCCGGGAATATGGCCGTTGAAACGAGGGGATAAAGGACCTGCAGAATTCCCACTAAAATTATTACAGTGTTCATGGCGATTCTGAAATAATAATTTAAAACAAGTTAGATCGTGTATCTTATAGACCTATACCCTGTTTAAATGTGAGGATAGGGTAGTGTTTGTACTATTAAAAATGGACAATTTCGACACGCAAAAAAAAGAAAACATAGCTCGAGTTACGTCCAGCCCTCCCATTATTGATATAGATATGTACATGGTTGAAAGTTTTCCGGCATTTCCGGTTTAACCTCTTGAATACCTTAAATCTCAGGAGCTTCCAGGGCTTCTGAGCCCCTGGCCACCTACCAAAAACCCTAACCCAAAGCATGTTTAGTTTTTTCAAATTTTCTTCAGGGGGCATCTGGCCCCCTGGTCATGGCTTTGCCCTGGAACCACAAGAAGCCCTAGCACCCAGAATGTTTTTCAGGCTTTTCAAAATTTTCAACTTTCACCCATGTATGTAGGAGAAGGCTAGAGCAAACTGTTTCGGCAATCGTCGACAACCAAATGGTCACAGGCTACTGTGTCTAAAATACACATATTCCCCTAAATCTGATGCCACAGAGTTTTAACTTTATTATTCTTGAGTCCAGTGATGACATTAAGCTTGCATGTTGTTAACCAGTACCAACGCTACAGGAAGAAACCCGACGCCCCTATGAGACACGAACCTGCGCTGTAATGTCTTGTGATGACCTAGAGCAAAGCGTGTTTCTTAGTGTAGCGTTGGTACTGGTTATACATACCACTATCAATAATCCCCTGCGCGTGCTGTAACCTCACCGTGGTGCAGGGGTGTAACATTCTCTTTGAGAATGGCTAATACAGCACAAATTGAAGTTTAGAGTAAAATTCAGTATCCGTAAAATTCTGTGATATTTGTATTTTTCGTGCTGGGGTGTTAAACATTCAATCATTCATTTAATATCAATAAGGGAAAGGCTGAAGGTGACTCGAGCTAACAAACATACTGTGACCAATGCTAGGCTAAGACTGTTAACTGTCACGACGGAGTTGACCAACTCGCCGATCGGTCAATTTCTATGATTGTCCAATTGCGAGTTTGACCTCACACGACTGTTTAATTTTTAATCTGAGCGCGGCCGTTATAAAGAAACTGTCGTGTTAGTCAACTTCGTCGTGGCAGTTAATAGTCTGAAATTAGCACTAAATATTATAAAGGTCATAAATATTCAATTTAATTATTTTTAACTAACTCATGACATTAAACAATTTTCAAATTTCAACCAATAGAAGTGCTATATTTAGAAATCCGATTCCCCTCATTAAAACACGGTCGAGAGGATTTTTGTTCTAGCTTTTGTACTTGTTATTAAAAGATAAGTTCAGTGTCGTGAAAAAACTTTTAAAATGACCAAACAAAAGATATCTGACTATGTGACGTCGGATGTATTAAATTGTGTGTACCGGTATTTAAAACTTAGTAAGCTACATTTTATTACGGCGATCGTTTGGATGTGAAAATCGACCCTTTTTCAACACTAAATATTCCGAAATGTTTAATCAGATTAGTGTTAGAGAACACATGAACTATAGGTAGTACTATAACAAATAACTTCCGACTAGGTCAGAGTTCGAGATGCACCGAACGTTTGATAGAGAAGCGAACACCACAAGTCCTGTGATTGGTTATAAATGTGAGTGTGTTGGTTGTCAAAAATAATAGTTTCATCTGGGTACAAAACAATATACAATTTTATTTCATCTAATACCAATGTGTCAAGTAGCGTTGTGATTGAAACATATATGGGGTACCTGTAAAAAAAAGTACTCGAATTTTGTGAGGAACTAGGGTAGTCATAGACGCTACCCGTTATCTCAGAACCGAGCTGCTTGACCCCCAATTTTCTCTGGTTCACTTGAAGTGTGAGGGGTGGTAGTATTTATATCAGTAGCGTTTATGTTGATTGATACGTTGCAGGCAGGAGTTTTAGCCACATATGTTACTATTGTCGTCTGTGGGATTTGATTTGGTAGTACACACCCTATCAACACATACCTGGTAGCTGAGTGTGTCATTTGACCCGTTAGAATAACACTCGTTTTGGGTTAACGTTTTTTGTCAGTCCGGCTGAATAAAGGCAGAACAAAACAAAAAAGGAGAAAGATAAGATAAAAAGAAGATATATAATCACCCTGGATCCCAGTCGAGGCATAGGATTATTAACCCAGTTACCGACAAGGCTTAATGGGTAGGTGTAAACTACTTGCACCGACCAGTGATCCATAACTGGTTCACCAAAGGCCATGGTTTGTGTTATCTTGTATGTGGGAAGCGCAAATATGTTTGACGTCCAACAGCCGATGATAAGATAAAAAAAAAAGTGCTCTAGTGTGCTCTTTTTTTGGTCGCTTAATTTTGCGATCTTTCGGGTTTTTAAATTATTCATTGTACTGCTACTAATGAACAGAAATACCATCGACAGTATTGTTTTAGTTAAGTAAAGTAAAACCAATACAGCACCCACCCACCCCAAAAACAATAAAATAAACCCACAACTATTTGAATTAAATATATATTATTTAAATAGCTTTTCATTTAATTAAATAGGTTATGGGTTATCAATCTATATGAAATATGTTTTTAAATTATATACATTATAGCTTTCAACTTTTCACGGTACAGTTTTTAAAAGAAAAGAGGGTGTAGCGGCCATACACCTACCCAGTGAGTCCTTAAAAACTCGCTCTGGGTGGGAGCCGGTACCGGGCTGCGAACCCAGTACCTACCAGCCTGTTGTCCGGCGACTTAACCGCTAGGCCACCGAGGCCGGGTTTTTTTCGATTAATGGAAAGGGATCTTTTATATCCACCACCCCACAGACGGGATAGCACATATCACATACTTTGATAAACCAGTCGTAATGCACTTGCTAGAAAGAGAAATAAACCAATTAGCCCACCGACGGCGACAGCTTTTAAAGAAAACATGTTTTAGTGATAACGTTTTTAAATAAAGGAATAAAATTACACTGCTGTCATGTTCTTATTTAACGCATCTCCCTACCGTGCAGTTTGTGGTTTGACCACAACAGCTTTGTATTATGCACATTTCTTTATTTTTTTTTAATACGGGCGGGACACAGCTTAGTGGTAAAGCGTTCGCTTGATGCGCGGTCAGTTTGGGATCGATCCTCGCTGGTGAGACCATTGGGCTATTTCTCATTCCAGCCAGGACACTATGACTGGTGTATCAAAGGCCGTGGTACGTTCTATCCTGTCTGTAGAATTGTGCATATAAAATATTCTTTGCTATTAATGAAAAACAATATAGCGGGTTTCCTCTCTAAGACTGTCAAAATTACCAAATGTTTGACATCCAATAGTGGATGATTAATAAATCAATGTGCTCTAGTGGTGTCGTTAAACAAAACAAACATTTTTTATTTTATTGAATACCCATTTAATCTTATTTTAGTACTAAAGACTATTCTGACCGTGTAATATTAATAAAACATGTGTATTGTACATACGTGTTCACTCGGATGACGTTATGTCCCTAACCAGAACGCATATGACGTTTTGTTAATCCCACAAAATTCAAATGATATTATAGACGAAATAATAAGTTGTGTACTATAATTAATAACGTTTGTTAATCATAATATACAAATGTGGTATGTGGTAAGAGTGGTTTGAGGTCTTAAAGGGACATTCCCGAGTTTTCTGTAATTTTTAAGACGTTATCGACTAACAGCGACTTTTTAACGATTTTAATTACATATCAAATATATTTTTCTGCATAAAATATTAGTGGATGTAGATTAAACGTGTTTCTGGTCGTTCTAATATTTGTACTAGATTAAATTTCATTTTATTTCCTTAAATAGGTTTTTTTCGTACGTACGAAATTATTTTAAGACAAAATCCAGTTTGGGCTTCTTACAAATATTAAGACGACCACAAACACATTGAATATACAGACACTGATATTCTAAAGAAGAAAATATATTTAATATATAAGTTTAATCGTAGAAATATTTTATTAGTCGGAAACATCTTACAATGCAGCAAACTCGAGAATGTCCCTTTAAATATCCCTCATAATAAACGAACTTGGTTACTTTGTGGATCAAGGATTTAAACCTAGTGGAATGTAATATGACTTAACACTGATTTTTAAAGTCAATTCAGATTTGGGAAAATAAATACATAAAAATAATAATAAATAATAATAATAAATAAATAAAATAAAGTAAAATAAAAAACCACCCATGCCAGTTAAAAACCTTTGTGCGACCAGAACTGGTATATCAAAAGCCGTAGTAGGCTATGTACTTGCTTTGCCTTGGGTATGTAGTGGTCAAGTCATCGGATTTTAGGCTGGTAGGTACTGGTTTCGGACCCTGATATCGGCTGCCATTCAGAGTGAGTTTTAAAGAATCATTATGTAGGCATAATGCCACTATTAGCAATTAAGTTAATGTGCTCTAGTGGTGTCGAAAAAGAAACTTTAAACTCACTTTCTAGACAAAGTGTCACAACAAGCAGTAGTTTAGTTGGTGTAACTTAAAAACATCATGCAACATTTCAATAGTGAAGAAGGTATAGACAATTGTAAACAAAAATTATTTGTGAACTGAAAGATGTATCTGAATTCGCAACGAAATCATCATAACAGATGAGAAATTTGAAAACATTTCACCACCGACATCCTTTGGTGTTTGCTGTTTTTCCCCCGCTCCAAACAGTCCACAGCGATTGTTTTATCAAAGTCCGTGGTATGTACTGTCATATTTGTGGAAAGGTGCATATAAAAGATATGTTGTTGTTAATGGAAAAAATAAAGCGGGTTTCTTCTTTGAGACTATATGTCACAATTACTCAATGTCTGGCACCTATTGGCAGATGATGAATAAAGCATGTGTTCTGGTGGTGTCGGTAAACAAAACTTAACTTTTTTAACAGCCAATAATAATATGACAACATTCTATTTTCGTAGCTTACTGAGTTACTAAAAAAAAAGTCAAAATCTAAAATCAAATTCAATGTGAAAAACACAAAAAACGAACAAAAATAAAATGTAGTACATATATGTAATTTACAGAGAACAAGATGTACTATATAATAAATCATATTTTCCACTAAACTAGCTTCGAGTAAAATGTAGCACCTACCTGTGTCGTCTAATGGATGGGAATGTTACAAACTGCGTTACTGACACATCATTCTCATTTATACTTATCGTCATTGCAGACTATCCCACTCCAATAAATCTGCTCCAACGTAATTAAGTCTTCTCATAAAGGGACATTTGATAAAGTAATCCATTACTTTGAAAATAATGAAGTCCCATGGAGGGTCGTCTGCTGTTAAAGATGGCAGGGGTCACATTAAAGAGGACAACTCGTGATGAATATAGTATATTGGGCAGACGACACTTGCGAAAAGTCCGCCCCTTTCAACAAATTGGTCTCCCGTGGTCCTAATATTTTCACAAATTGGACAAACAGTTTTCAGTTAATGCAAAAATAATAAGTTTGACTATTTCCTTGAAAAACAACTTTATTAATTTAACAAGTAAAATATTGCCCAAAAAATAATAAAATATTGCTTAAATTGCCTAGAAATCGTGTCTTATTAGAAGGATTTTTAAGCAGCATTGTGTGAGATACATGTAATCAGTGTTCGTTAGTGTGAAACAAATGCTGGGCATACGAATTATGAGAGAAGGAGTGGATCCATGGGGGGGCCGGGGGTTTACTCTGCACCCTCTCTCAAGCGCTGCAAGTGACTTAATTACCAATTTCCGTTTTCAGACTTCGTTAATTGTGATGTTGGATTAAGGCAAGGTGAAACACCATCGCACCTTTTGTTTTCTGTGCACATAAAATGATTTTGATAATGATCTATTTATTAAAAAAAAATAACTTATGTATTTTCTTGAATGTTTTTAACGTACGATGTTAATACTTACCTTTG
>JAECMU010069179.1:0-12505 GCA_016106625.1 Dracogyra subfuscus
CCGGACATTTTACTTGGTCCCATGGATGTCCGGTATTGAGGGGTTTCACTGTATATATATATAGATATCCCTTATTTCCTGCCTTCTGCATTAAGAACATTGTTAAACTGTATTTTTGTTCCATTCACTGAAAAACTTTTTCTCTGTTTGATGTGTAGATATGTGATATGTGTAGCCTTTACCTCACTTCCCAATCAATTCAGCATGGCTTTCTGGCTCTCCCTGACTAGCTTTTGTACCCATGTTTACAAGAAGAACATTTGTTGTTTATGATAACATTACGCCTGCACCATCTTGATTTACTCTTACCTGGTGTACAGGTGGGTAAGACAAGCATTTAGTGTGAGTATTTACCTTTTTAGTAGTACATACCAGAAGACAGGATTAAGCAACTGACAATGACTCAGAAACATTCCAAGGCAAAAACATTAATTATGTGATTTCCGAATTATTTGTTTTTGCATATGTACATATGCATTTAGTACTGAAGCAGGATTTGCAGGTATCTCAGTGATAGATAGTTAGTTTGACAATAGCTCTCTGGTTGAGCATTCACCCTGGCATACAATGTAGTGGGGTTTGCAGTAGCTGTGTTGTAAAGAGTTAATTTTCAATAAGGTGCCTGTAAAACGATGGTCTACGCCATGAGCAAAATCAAGGCGAGCTGAAAATCACTTTCCTTAAATAATGCTGGGTGGGCAATCACATGATGTTTCAAATGAACTTCATTAAATTTTTAATTACAAGGCGATCAATAGCAATCCCCATAATGTGTAATCGAATAGGAGTTGCATGTAGTTCAATGGTAGAGCAATCACCATATGGTGCAATGGAATAGGAGTTGTGTATAGCTCAATGGTAGAGTAATCTCCATAATGTGCAATGGAATAGGAGTTGCGTATAGCTCAATGGTAGAGCAATCGCCATCAGGTGCAATGGAATAGGAGTTGCATGTAGCTCAATGGTAGAGTAATCACCATAATGTGCAATGAAATAGGACTTGCATGTAGTTCAATGGTAGAGCAATCACCATACGGTACAATGGAATAGGAGTTGCATGTAGCTCAATGGTAGAGTAATCTCCATAATGTGCAATGGAATAGGAGTTGATTATAGCTCAATGGTAGAGCAATCGCCATAAGGTGCAATGGAATAGGAGTTGCATGTAGCTCAATGGTAGAGCAATCCCCATAATGTGCAATGGAATAGGAGTTGCATGTAGCTCAATGGTAGAGCAATCCCCATAATGTGCAATAGAATAGGAGTTGCGTATAGCTCAATGGTAGAGCAATTGCCATAAGGTGCAATGGAACAGGAGTTGCATGTAGCTCAATGGTAGAGCAATTGCCATAAGGTGCAATGGAATAGGAGTTGCATGTAGCTCAATGATAGAGCGATCAACATAGGGTACAATGGAATAGGAGTTGCATGTAGCTCAATGGTAGAGCAATCGCCATACGGTGCAATGGAATAGGAGTTGCGTATAGCTCAATGGTAGAGCGATCAACATACGGTACAATGGAATAGGAGTTGCATGTAGCTCAGTGGTAGAGCAATCTCCATAATGTGCAATAGAATAGGAGTTGCATGTAGACTAATGGTAAGGCAATCCCCATAAGGTACAATGAAATAGGAGTTGCATGTAGCTCAATGGTAGAGCAATCCCCATAAGGTGCAATGGAATAGGAGTTGCGTGTAGCTCAATGGTAGAGCAATCCCCATAAGGTGCAATGGAATAGGAGTTGCATGTAGCTCAATGGTAGAGCAATCCCCATAAGGTGCAATGGAATAGGAGTTGCGTGTAGCTTAATGGTAGAGAATTCACTCTAGGGTGCAATGGGGTAGGATTTGCTTATCACTGAATTAAAATTTGCTGGTAGTTTGGTAGTAGAAATTTCACCCTAAGAAAAAATGGAGCAAGGCTCATATTTTCGAATCTTATTTTAGCGCTAAAAAATAATAAAACCATCAGAAACTATGACGTCACTATGTAATGTACTGTAGTGATGTCATAGCCTACAACTGTTTTATGATTTTGTAGGGCTAAGATAGCTTCGAATATATGGACCCAGGATTGTAAGTGGCATAGGAGAAGAGCATTCAACCTAGGGAGAAATGGGGCATGTAGCATGGTGGTAAAATGACCGTAGTGGAATAAGATTTACTGGTACATGTGGCTCAGTGATAGAGAATTCACCCTAAGATATAATGGGACAGCATTTGCATGTAGTTAACAGTAAAGAATTGGTCATTCATCAGCTATGCAAACCTGCCTATATTTACATTTGAAGTTTAAAGTTTATGAACAATGTTTTTCTGTAACCTGCAAAGTGTAAATCTCGAGTACTTACAGAATGATCCCATCTTTCATGAATTCCAGCAGAAAAAAAGAAAAAAAACAGGACAAAATTTAACCTCTTTAACCCAGATCCCTCTTAAACCAGACATTTGTATTGGTTACAAGGGTGTCCAGTTTAGAGGGGTTTCACTTAGTTAATAGTAAAGCATTGGTAGGTCATCTGCTATGCAAACCTGCTTACCATTACAGTTGATTATTCAAGTTTATAAACAATTTGTTTCTGTCATTTGCTAAATGTAAATCTTGTGTACTTTCAGAATGTTCCCGTCTTTCACGAATTCCAGCAGAAACCGTGCCTCTGTCGGATCCGATCTCCGCAACGAGGGTGTTATGTGGAGCCTTAATACTACCAACGATAGCCACCATAGTCGGCAAGCTTATGTTTGGAAGTGTACAGTCAAACTTCCAGAGGACATTGCTGGTAAGACAAACACTGTATGTGTGAAAGATGGGCATGCTTATTGGATTAGTAAAAAAAAAAAAAAAAACATTTAAAATAAACCCCTGTTGATTGTTTTACACCTCAGCACATTGTTTGAAAAGGGAGCAAAGAAAGAGTCGAATTGTCATTGTAGTTCTCCAATTTTAACACTTGGTTTATAAAGAATGAAAGTCTTGGATACATCAGTTGTCACAACCAGAGGTTTGTGGGTGAGCAAAATTTTTTGCCTAATTATCTATTAAATCTCAATCAAAATTGTAGAAACTCAGTTATTTTCCAACAAATTATCAATTATTTCATAAAATTATTTAGCCAAATTGCAATAAAATTTCACAATTGGGGAATTTGACGAATGTCAAAGCTAGACCTGGTCGTAAGTCATTAGTTTGGAGGGCATCACAGAGTCAACCCACGTCGGTGGATCTGTTCAATTGATTGGGGTTTTTTCTCATTCCACCCAAACACCACAGACCTGGTTGTAAGTCATAAGTTTGGAGGGCATCACAGGGTCAACCCACCTCAGTGGATCTATTCAATTGATTGGGGTTTTTCTCATTCCACCCAAACACCACAACTGGTCAAACGTATGTGCTTTCCTGTCTGTGGGAAAGTGCATATAAAAGATCCCTTGCTATATTAAAGTGCTGTTCCAGACCATATACTAAAATTTCAAATTCCACAGTTAAATGCCTTTATAATTCATTGCAATACTATTTTACACCGATTTGTAAATCAATAATTACATAAATGCCCCACAAATGTATTAAAACATCACTCCCATAGAACACTGCCGGAAACGACCGAGTAAAATTCTCGCTAAAAACAATTTTGTCTGTCGTGGTAGGTTTCTGTGACGCGCGTTCCCTTGATGACGTCACAGCTATTTACAGACAAAATTGTTTTTGTTTATTTCTTAAAATTACAGATATCGTGTATGACTTGTTATTCATCGTGTTTTCTACTACACCACAAGTATTAGAACATATATTGTAGCAAAATACGTCGCACGAAAAGCTAAAGAGCAAAACAAAAATAAAAGTAAATTAGTGGTAAGCTGTCTCCATGACCATTTTCAACGTCATCTGTCAGGCCGGTGGTTCGTCGAAAGGCATTATTTGTTGTGTTGCACAAATATTAGTCCAGTCGTCATTACTACACTATTCATCATCGAAAAAAGAATGGCATGATAATTGAGCTTGGCCGCCAAGTTGGCGGTTGCTGTCTGTCCCAATTTTACTTGCGCTGTCTAGTTGATTGCACGAACGTGCATGAAGAAACAAAACTTGACCGCAGTTGGAAGCGTAACGCAGTTTGGGACGTTGACGGAAAGACTTACGAACGTTCCATCATGTATGCTAATACATGTACTATCACTGACACTAACACTAAGCCTGAATGGATTGAATGCTGAAAGTCTTGCCTAAAAGTTGTTGGTACGGCATCTTTTTTTTTAAAAGCCATACCGCATGGTAAGCCTACAAGCCAGTTCGGACGAATCGAAACAAGTGTATGCTGTCGCTACGGTCTCCGGCATTTTCTTCTTGTGCAGTCGTTCCACGTTGTTTTAATCAAATACACACATAGCTTTCTCACAACAACATTAGTAGGAAATACATGAAGACTAAATTTATCGGCTTTTGTATTGCTACTGCCGCTAACAAGACGCCGTTCAACCATAATAAACACACGAGACGCAATGAACAATGGCGCGGACTATTGAAAGGGGTTCCCGTCGTGATGTCACGGATCAAATCTTACGGAAATTCCCGAAACGATTTTAGCTGGTTCTGTTTTTCAGGGGAATATTTTTAAATGTAAAATATACCGGTATATAATTTTTTATTTTATTTTATTATATTTTTTCTAATCATATTAAATACTATGTTGACTGATTTAGCTCAATACATCATACATCTGGAACAGCACTTTAAGAAAATGTAGTGGGTTTCCTCTATTGACTACAAGTCAGAATTACCAAATGTTTGACATCCAATAGCTGATGATTAATATATTAATGTGCTCTAGTGGTTTGTTAAACAAAACAAACAGAATACCTGCATGACATTGAGCTGAAATGGATCTTGTTACTCATATGGTTAAAAATATCTTGCAGGGCTTCTAGAATTTTATAAAAATCCACTAGCCATGGGATCAGTGATTTTAAAAATGCACTAGCCATGATTAAAAATTGACTAGCCCTACTTTAAAAAAATACAATAGTAATGATCAGATATTTCACCTAAAAAGGGACATAGAGCTTAAAAATCATTAGATGCAGTGGAAAGAGGGGGAAAGATATTCATATTTACAAAATATGTAAATTCAGCATTTGACAATACTTTTTTCCACTAGCCGTCGGGCTAGTTATATTAGTTATTTACTAGCCCAACACTAAATATCACTAGCCATGGGAGTGGGGCTATCACAATCTAGAAGCCCTGTATCTTGGTAAAGTAATACGTCCCACTAGAATGCCAAGTAGGACGTATAACTTCGATGTCACACAATGATGTAATCAGTTTGTGTGCAACAATCTTACAGGAACATTAGCCAAGCGGGTTGAGTGATATAAATTAAGATCAGTAATGGTAATAAATAGGATATTAAACTCTCTACCATTTCGAATCATGTTTATGTCCCTCAAGAAATAATTTTCATTGTCAAGTGCTTAAGCTGAAAATTATTCACAATTGGTTTTCCCGTCCCAACCAATGCCCTTGTACATTAAAGGCTGTGATATGTAGTCTTGACAATGAGGACGTGCATTTCAAAGATCCCTTGCATTAAACACCAGATACGGAAATAGCCATATAGGTGTCATTAAACATTCCGTTCATTTTTATTCATCGGAATGGAAAAAAGAACAACAATGGATTCATCTATTAAATAGAATATTGATTCTATGCCTGTGGTGCCTAAAATGTTGCTACATCGTGCTTCAGCACGCGATTGAAGAAACCTGTTACCACCAGAACAAATGATTGAGACATTTGACCCACAATCCAAGCACTCTTGTATTATCACTATCAGTGTCTGCAGTGCATTGTACATGTATTTACATCTGTTACTATAGTTACCACCATGTGCATTCGCATCACAATTTAATGTTAATTGTTGAGAGAGGCTTTTGTTTTCTTGTATTTACGTAATAAGGCCCAATGTTCTGCAACTGGTAAACGTGAGCTTTCCATGCAGTACATTTTGCACAAAACAAACGTCTGCTATCATAACAAACAATCTTTTAGACAGAATGTCTGAAGAGAATATTTTAATGGATGTCGTAAACTAACAGTTTATAGTCCATCCCACAGGGAACGCCTCTTTTTCATACTATGAAATTTACTACAAGTTATTTCTTTCTGAGCCAAATGATTTGTAAATTGCGTACAAAAATTGAACGCAAGAACAAATTGTATTTTCAAAACACTTTTACTTTTCTTCTGACGTCAAACCAAATTGAAATTATTTACATAAAAACATTTTTATTGAATGATGGGACAGACTATATAGGCCTATTCACATTTTATGAACACAAATATTTATTGAGGTTGGTTGGTAGTGAACATACTAATTTTGTAAAGCTGGTTACTATGGATTTGTTTGACACAGTATTGAGTACATGTAACATAAATTAAAAGTGACAGGCCTTAGTTTAAAAAAAAGAACAATGACGTATTCCACGTCCCCTACCAGTTCAACAGAAGTAGACTTTAGGTTTCATCTCCATCCTTCTGTCCGTATGTCCCTCTGTCTGTCTGTCCATTTATCCCACATATAGTTTTCCAGACTTTTGTTTCTCACAATGCTCAAGATACTAAGCTGAAATTTTGTGCCTTAGCTTTATCATGTACATTGTACTGTTACAGATCAAGTTTGATTTTTGTGGCAAGTTACCCATTTTTTACAGAGTTGTGGCCCTTGAACTTAGGAATTTAAGACAATTTGTTTTTCACTCTTTTTTTTCTTTTTTTCTCTCTCTCTCTGTTTTTTGTGTGCAGTTTTATCATGTACTGTCACAGATAGGTTTGATGTTAATGGCAATTTACCAGTTTTTCACAATTATGTCCCTTTCACAAAGTTATGTCCCTTGAACTTAATTAGAAGATATGAAAATGTATTGGGCCCGATAGGGGACGTAATTATATATTGCTTTAGCAGCACTCTCAGAATGTTAGAGCCATTTTAAAAATAATTTAAATTAGAAGTTACTTTCTTAGAATATAAATTTTTATACATCAAAGTGTTTCCAGTCATCCTGGTCTTTGTAATACACCAAGGGTAAGACATATTCCAGTGGTACAGTTATCGCTGGTCTGGTCAGACTGTGGTCTGGGATCGATCCCCATCAGTGGGCCCATTGGGCTATTTCTCATTCCAGCTGGTATATCAAAGGCTGTGGTATGTACTACCCTGTCTGTGTGATGGTACATATAAAAGATCCCTTTCTGCTAATCGAAAAGAAGTGGCGACAGCAGGTTTTCTCTCTCAGTATTTATGTGATCCTTAACCATATGTCTGATGCCATATAACCATAAATAAAATGTGTTGAGTGCATTGTTAAATAAAACATTTACATTTTTTTTTGTAATACACTAAAATATATTTTTCATTTAATTCTAGAAATGCACATACTTTTGAGAAGCAATGTGTATAGAGACAAACTTTAGTCTATTTTTAGTTTCAGTGTTACAGGCTCTCATTGTATTCTGTTGTAACTTTATCAAGGTGTTACAGGTTTGTAGGTTAACCACATTCAAGTGTCCATTTTCACCGGTTGAAATTAGGGTCTGTGTCTTTGATAAATTAATTTGTATTGATTGGTCAACAGGTGGTGTCTGTATGAAAATCATTTTAGAACAGTACGAACAGTGCAGCTAAGAAAAAAAGAAGAAGAAAGAAATGTTTTATTTAACGACAAACTCAACACATTTTATTTACGGTTATATGGTGTCAGACATATGGTTAAGGACCACACAGATATTGAGCGAGAAAACCCGCTGTCACCACTTCATGGACTGTTCTTTTCGATTAGCAGCAAAGCAATTTTTTATATGCACCATCCCATAAACAGGGTAGTACATACCACAGCCTTTGATATACCAGTCGTGGTGCACTGGCTGGAATGATAATGTAATTAAGAGGTCTACTAATAACATAATTTATTGTATAACTTTACCATTTTATTTATGTCATAAACCCTTATGATAATTTAGTGTATTAACCCAGTTAATAATGATACACAGATGTGCAGTCTCTAGGTAATGTGTTGCTGTGGATTGTACAAGCCATCAAGATGGTCTTAGACCTGTATACCAGAGCTTAATGTTTTCTGAGATTTAGTTAAAATGTGTGACATCAAAACTTAGTGCTAATCGTAATGATGTCATATTATCGATGGTTGCAACTTTAGTACTGTGATTTAATAAAAATTGAATTAAAATGTTATTATAGAAGTGTTATAGGATAAAAAGAATTCGCTACTCGTGTTTTCTATTATGCAAAATATCAACCTTGTTTAGTTAATCAGTGTTTGTCTTGGCAGAGCCTTGGCAACTAGCGATTAACATAGACTCAATTGATACTTTCCATATTGAAAACTTCAAAAGCACTTGTGATGAAGTCTCTATATATTCACTGACAGACAGTGAAATATAAGCACACACTTAAATAAGCACACTAAATTGGAAACCTATGAATAACTGAGATTACTACTGCAATGAGTAAGAATAGTAATTTCTGGTACTCATCCTTTTGAAGGTTGTCTTTCTGACTTTAAAAATAAAAATCATTCCTTGAAGTGAACTTTAGTAACCTCCATGAGTTGGGGTTTTTTTCAGAAGATTTTATTGTGCCAGAAGTCCCAACTTCTTAATGTGGTTATTATGTAATTTGTGTGGATTTAAAATTAGAACATTATATCATGAACATTTCCTCATGGTGAAAATTATCAGAGGCTGGAGTGGTTTAAGTCGTCGTGTTTTTCTTTGTTTGTTGTTGTTGTTTTTTTTGTTTGTTTTTTTTTGTTGGTTTTTTGTTACGAAAATATTATATGTCCTATAACATCACCATCTGGAATGTTTAGCATTCATATGACAACATTTAAAAATTAAAAATTTCCCCTTGGAAAATTCAGTTCTAGTCTTTTATTCAGTATATGTTGTGAAAAAAATGTCTTTAATACTATATTAAGGTTAATTAGGCAATGCTGGTATTGTATTAAAGATATGTTTTACAGTCGTTACCTGAATTTTTTTTACTCTGTGTTAAAATTATTTGGTAAATGTGTACATAAATCAAAGTTTGTTTTGTTTAACGACACCACTAGAGTACATTGATTAATTAATCATCGGCTATTGGATGTCAAATATTTGGTAATTCTCACTCGTTGTCATCCGAGGTAACCTGCTAAATTTTTCTTAATGCAGCAAGGGATTTTATATGCACGTTCCCATGGACAGGAAAGCACATACCAAAGCCTTTGACCAGTTTTGATGCACTGGTAGTCTTTATGAGATAACTCTATTTGATTAATTTCACCTCAGAGGGAATATCAAGAAAATAATCAAGAGTTATCTCATATAGCAAGACTACACCAGTTCATGAATCATAAAACAAAATGGCAGCCATTGGTTTGTATTACGGTTTTATTTAGTTCTAAACCAAATATGTTTTTAATTGCACACAAAAATGGCAATTTCTTGTTATTAACAAAACACTTTTACTTTTCTTATGTAAACCAAACCGAAATTATTTACAAAAAGCATTTCTATAGAAGGATGGGTTGGACAATAGATTGAAAATGATTTACTTTGATATTTATTATTAGAATCATATTGCTTTATTCTTTACCTTCCAAATATATACATTTTAAATTATCCTTTGGTTTCTTGTTTTTGCAGGGTGGAATTGCATTTATTGCCATCAAAGGTGTTTTAAAAATCTACTACAAACAACACCAGTATATGAGGCAAGCTAACAGAGTTATCCTTGATTATCAAGAAGAACCTTCGACATCTCAGCCAGATCCACAACCTTCTGCTTCACAATAGAGATTGTTGACCGTAGATATATATAATATGTGTGTGTGCGTGTGTTTTTGAGAGAGACATTTTGCCTTCTAATTGGCTGGGCAAGTATGAATGTGTCTGCTACTGACAGCTGGTAATTGTCAGTTGTTAATTAGTCCTTGAACACTTGGAAATAGCTGGTAGACAAACAGAATGGTCACAGAAGGACATGACCTGACAAGACTTTCATGTATTGCTCTAAACTGATTTTTCTGTGCACTGTTCCTGCTATTTGAAGGAGTATTATTTTTAAAGGGACATACCCTAATTTCAACCCATGAAAATTAGCACTAAATTTAGTTAATCTACAAACCTGAAACACATTTGGATAAAGTTGAAACATGAGTCTGTGATTGTGAAATGGTGAAATATCCTTTGAAAATGGACTCCAGAATTGTTTCATCTCAGAAGCACATGCATTTTTTAAAAATATGAGAAATCCATTTTGTGATATTAAAACCACCAGGATGACCAAAACCACTTAAAATGTACGGAAATTGATAATCTAAACCATAAAATCTGCGTGAAGTATGATTACAGTTTTCAAAAAACGGCTATAATAGTCAAAAATATACATTTAAAAATTAGGGTATGTCTCTTTAAAGGAATGGGCTCACCTAAGATAATCTTCTGTGTTGGTCTAAACAGTATTGCCATCATGTCATCACTTCTTGCTAACTCTATGTTTCCATAGCATGCAGTGTTCAGCTGATGTATATTTTGTGTTAATTGCATGCTTTGTAGATCTCTAAACAAATGTTATAAATGTCTACCAAACAACCACATTAGTACTATAATCCATAGATGACTAAGATGTAGTTCATTAACAACAGAAGAAGGAAAAATCTAAACAAAACTTGATTTTGCAACAAATATGTTACAGGCAAAATGACCACTTTGTACTTGACAGGCTTAAATTAATGGAGTTGGCCCGACATTAGAAACTGCTTGATACTGTGCAAATTCTGACAATGGGCAAGCTCTGAAACATGTATTGAGATCATTTTGATATTGTGCAAATTTGACAATGGGCAAGCTCTGAAACTAGTATTGAGATCATTTTGATACTGTGCAAATTCTGGTAATGGACAAGCTCTGAAACTCTACAGGGTTCATATGGGTCCTTAAAAACCATGAAAGTCCATGAATTTTTAATTGTAAAAACTAAATATTCAAAAGTCTGTGAATATTCTAAAAATCATAAACATTTCATGAAAAGTACTGTACTCAAATTTTATTTTCATAAAATATGTAAATGGCCTTTGAAGTTCAACTCTTTATTATTTTAGAATAGCATATTAGATTACGCAAAGTCACTAAATCATCTGCAAAAATCCTGCCCCTCCCCCTCCAATGTTTTGGTTTTTGCCTTACTAATTACTTACTATCTTCGGGATGTGGTACTTTACCTTTTTGAAGTAAGAAAAAGCCGTTAATATTTTGTCTGGGGTCCTTAAAAGGTTCTTGAAAAAAATCTTGACAAAAGAGTCTTGATGCTGTGCAAATTTTTGTATGGTACTGAGTGAATCTTTATACTGTGAAAGACTTCACCTTTTTTCATGCTTTAAGCCTTATAAACATTTAGAATATGCTTATAAATATTTGGAACAAAATTGACACTCATTACACTGTCACAAAAATCTTACATTGAGACACATAATAATTTAGTTAAGGATAGGTTACACACAAAGGCTTCAGCAAAGTTTTACACAAAGCTTCAAACTTTACCTATGTATATGATCAAGATTTTATTAAAGCTTTGTGTCGAAGACTTTATTAAAGCTTTGAGTCGAAGACTATTAAAGCTTTGAGTCAAAGACTATTAAAGCTTTGAGTCAGTACTTTAATAAAGCTTTGAGTCAAGACTAATAAAGCTTTGAGTTGAGACTTTATTAAAGCTTTAAGTCCAGACTTTAAAAGTTGTACAAGCCTGTTCAGGGGAAAGCCCTGATATTGTAATGGTCAAGCCCTGCAACTGGAAAAATTCTGATAATTAATTGTTTGTATATCGCAGTGTGTTTTATATTATTGTTAAAAATGTTTTTATTTATTTATCTACAGTACCTACAGGACAGTACCTAGCATGTCTTGGAAAGTTGGTTGTGCATGTTTACTCCAGACAAATGTTGGTTGTTAGAGCGACTGGCTCTGTGTTTATCATATATACATATTAGTCGGTCTGTTTTGTTTTGTACAGATTTTAAAATTGTTTTTGAGTGATGGTTAAAAAAAAAAAAAAAGGTACGGAGCTACTGACAGTTATCAGGATTTTCACAGTCTGTCTGACTCTCCAAAATTAAAATATTGATTTTGCAAAGGGTAATTTTATTAAAATGTTTTAGGTTTTTTTTGGGGTGTGTGGGGTTAGTTTTGGTGGGGGAAGGGTGTCTTAAATAAGATGAGTAAGCTACCCCTCCAATGTACAGTTAGAACTCCATGATAATTGTGAAGATCTCCTAACAAGTGCTATGGACAGTTGGTCATTTTAGTGTACAAACATTCACAAAGATGTATCTGTTGAAAGGTAGAACTTTAGTGTAAATGTATAACTACACTGCTGATTATAAACTTTACGTTTTGAGGTCATTCTGCAAGGATGACTACAAGATTTTGTGATGGAGGACCAGGACATAATGT
>JAECMU010069205.1:0-10472 GCA_016106625.1 Dracogyra subfuscus
TACACACACACACACACATACACACGCATATACACACACACACGCATGCACACATACACACATATACACACATGCATACACACACACAGGCACACATATGAACACACACATACACACACACATACACATATGTACACACATATACATACACACACAGGCACACACATATGAACGCACACACATACGAAGACACACACACAGACACACATGTATGCTTGCACATACACACACAGACACACACATGCATGCACACATACACAGAGAGACAGACACACACATCACACACACACATGTACACACAACACACATACATGTACACACATACACATGCACACACACATGCACATACATAATATATATACACATATATACAGACACATACACACACATACACATACATACATGTACATACACACACACATACACGCATATACACACACACATACACCCATACACACACACATACACACATATACATACACACGTACATACACACATGTATACATACATGCACACCCATGCACATACACACACATGCACACATACATACATACATGCACACCCATGCACATACACACACATGCACACATACACACACCCATACACACACATATACACACACAGACACACATATATATACACTACAAACACACAGAGAGACACACACGAATACACACATATGCACATACATACATACACACATGCACATACACACATGCATGTACACATACACACACGTACACAGACACACAAGCACAGTCACATACACACACATACACACAGACACACAGGTATACACACATACATACACACACACAGGCACACACATGAACACACACATGAACACACACACAAGAACACACATACAAACATACACACACACATACACAGACACACACATGCATGCTTGCAAACACACACACACACACACACACATGCATGCACACATACACAGAGAGACAGACACACACATATCACACACACACATGTACACACAACACACATACATGTACACACATATACATGCACATGCATACACACAGACATACACAGACACACCCACTCAGACACACACACACACACACACACACACCTACATACACACACACACACACACACACACACACAGAGAAAAACACACACTATTTTCTAAAGCAAAATCCATGTATAAAATAATTGTATATTGTTTTACTTTTACATAAAAAATACCTTTAATGGGTAGAGGATAGAATGATTTTTTCAAATTAAATACATGTCCTGTCTTTACTTAAGTTATCTCCAGTGCAGTATTAATTGCAGTGATATTAAGCATATCAACCAGCCTTGGTGGTGTCGTGGTTAAGTCATCAGGCATAAGGTTGGTAGGTACAAACTTCGCAGCCCGGTACCAGCTCCCACCCAGAGCAAGTTTTAATGACTCAAAGGGTAGATGTAAGACCACTACACCCTCTTCTCTCTCACTAACAACTAACCCACTGTTGTGGACACACAGCCCAGATAGCTGAGGTGTGTACCAAGGACAGCATGCTTGAACCTTAATTGGATATAACCAAGAAATAACTTGAAATAAAAATAATTCATTTCAGTGACTTGTATCTGCATCTGGTTTTAGACTTTATTATACATAGTTAGCAAACAATGTACCGGTAAGTTTATTTATTTGAATGACTGTAGTCAGAAAAAAAACCCCACCAATATATTTTATGCTACATTATCGCCATAGCCAGAGTTGAAGTATTATAATTTTTGTGATATATATTTTTAGCTAAAGCATGTGCATCGTGCAGCACTCGACGGACTCCACTGTGGAGAGATGCTGAAGATGGAACTCCTCTCTGTAATGCCTGTGGGATTAGGTAAGCAAACCAGGGCACAATATTTCATGAGAACTGTTGTTCTGTTCACGTGTTGGATACGCAACATTAAAATCATAAGAACTGTCAATCAGTTACATGGTGAACAATCACATTATAAAATTATCAGTAATGAAAGTGAAAACCAGTTTATGTTTTTAAATATATACATTTGAACCTCCAATGGAGCACAGAACTGTAGTTCAAGTGTTTTAGGATTAGGTAGGCCTAACTCATTGGTTATAAGAACTATATTCACGTAACCGAACAATCGGTTACCTAAGTAAAACTCATGTGAACTGATTTCCTGTTACCTAAGATTTTGAAATATTGTCTCCTGCAAACTGTAGCAAAGTGGGAAAATGTAACCAGTTTCCTCTTCAGACTGTGTCATGATTACCATTTGTTTGACATTCAGTAACCTTAGATGTAGTGGTGTTATCAAGGCATGATTGCTCCAGCCAGTGCACCATGACTGGTACATCAAAGGCTGTGGTATGTGCCATCCTGCCTGTGGGATGGTATATATATATATATATAAAATATTTTGCTACTAATTAAAAAAACCGTAGCAGGTTTCCTCTCTAAGACTATGTCAGAATTACTAAAACCATTTGACATCCAATAGCCGATGATTAATAAATCAGTGTACTCTAGTGATGTTGTTAAACAAAACAAAACATTATCAAGGCTAAAAATAAATGTTGTCTCTAAAGCACACATTTCAGCATTTGTGTTCAGTTTGACTTTGTAACTTACTTGAAGAAATGTTTATTTGTTTTTGTGTTTTTACTTGATTTAATAGAAAGTATCTTTACCTCTATTAAGCAGCCACCCATATTCAAAGGACACCTCCCAACATTTATTCTTAGGTGTTTTGTGTTTTTAACTTGAAGAAACATCAAGAATGTTTGCTTAATTTTGTAAAAAGTACTGCCTTTCTTTAAATGACATTTTCCAACATTGTTTATCTTGAAGAAATACGCAACTGCAGCAATAGTAGCATGTGTAGCTGAAACTGCCAGTGTCATGCAGTGTTTTAATCAACATATACACCATGGATTAAACAGCTAATATCAGACATAGCAAGAAGTATCTTTACCTACCGGTACCCTAATTTCACACAAAAATTGTCATTCTGTTTTAAGCAAAGTTGTAGCTGGTACATTGTCTAAAGATTAAATTACATGACTTCACTGGCCAGATGAAAGAACATTTAATGACATTTCTGGATCCGCACTGATAAATGTACCCATTGTAAAAGATTATCTTTATTGTAGGTATCGCAAGTATCGTGTCCGATGCATCAAGTGTTGGAGCATCCCCAAGAAAGACAGCAAGTCGTTTCCTATCTGTGGAATATGTGGAGGAATGCTGCGCTTTTGTCACATAAAAAAGTTCTGGTAAAAGTTACTAACTCCCTTATTTTATAGCAAATAAAGGACAGGACTTTTAACATTAGCCAATGGTCAAATATTCTTTAACTAAACTAAAGCAATATTTGTACTTTTATTGTTAAAATGCCACGGATTGACTCACTGTTAAGTTTTTGGTGTGTGTTGGAGAGGTTATAGAGGTTTATATATTCCATAATTATTTTTGTAAGAATGTATCATTCTATAAACGATTAAGTGATAAGTGTTGTAAGTACAGATAATGATTAAAAATATTTCTGTTGTTGTATTTGTGTTGAATGAAAGAATAAATCTATATAAGTATCATTTACTCTGTTGTACAGAGAAAACATAATTTGCTTACCATCATGTGTGCAGTACAATGCAAAGATATATCCATTGTGCCATACTTTTCAGAAAAAGTAAAAACCAGTTCATTGTGTTCAGTTAATAATCTGTTAGGAATTTGACTTGTCATAAAAACAATATGAACTCAGCATGATTGTAATGTAAAATATATTACGAAATGTAGTTTAAACAGATATGGTTGTGATATGTGTAGGTATATTTAAGTAGAGTGAACATCAATAAATTATGTATTCTAAAGAAAAGCATCATTTCCACCCTTGAAGAGGTTTCTCTCTCATTTACATTAATTGTAATTTTATTTTTATGTCAGTTGTAATTATATTATTCAAGTTATTCATTATTTCATCTATAAAGTTCATCTATTGAAATAATAGATTTCATTACATTACTTTTAGTGAAATTATTATTGATGTGTTAGTCAGTGCTTTCATGGCATTAATTATTAGTTATTGTAATTTTATGCATATACCGGTATATGTCAATATAAATATAAATTACAAAATAAAATAGATAATCACTACACATCTTTATATGGGGTGCAGAAATTAGTGGTTGGAATTATTCTCGAAACATTGCTTATCAAAACTAATGGACACAAAAAAAAACATCTTAATGAAGCTTGGCTTATATTTTTTAAGTAAAGTATGCATCATGGAGAAACTGCTACAAATGTATATTAGTGCTATAAAATATATTGGATTGTGATATGTTGTGTAGGTGTAGGTTTGTGGAACATAGTAACAGGAGGCATTAGCTGGAACAGATTTTAACAGGATTTTATGCAGTTTCATTGGTTGATTCAACATAACATGATTAAGAGGACTTAAAATCTTAAACAAATGGAACCATGACCCAGCTGTAATTTTTGGTATGTTTCAGCGGAAAAGGTACATTGTATGTTACATAAGTTCATGGCCATTAGTCCTGTGAGAGATATGGATTTGGAATATTTTATTAAAGTTTCATAATGTTTTAGATTCTAGTTCCAGCTTTTAAATCCTTGAACTGTCTTTGAGTCATTCATAATCATTAATTTTGTTACTGCAAGCCTATCATATAATCTTATGAATGTATCCCCCAAAACAAGATAACAATAATTACAGTATTTATATGTGTGTGTCAGTATATATATATATATATATATATATATATAATTATGTCAAAAATGTAAATGTCTTAAGCTGCTGGCAGATTTTATGCTAGCACTGTTTTGATTGGTTGAATAAAAGGTAATCTAGATATTACTGGATTTACTCAGACCTATTATTGGAAAGACTGTAAAATGGACAGTAAGATTTGATTTCAATTAGATTGGTTTATATGTTTATACACATTGATAATATAAAACAAATATTTGTGCTACTAAATGTTTTGTCTTTAGATAAATGTTGAATTATGTCATTAATTTATATGTTTATATAACCCATTCGTGGATAGAATATTTACCATAAACAATGTCTTTCAATGACTATTTGTGCATCAGTTTGTCTTAATATTCAGTATTTTGGTCCATGAATTCCAAGACTCAGTTCATTCTTGCAACAGTATAATGGGAAAAAAAATCATATCTAAATTTATGCCAAAAATAATTTAGTAGAATATAAATAAACAAATGGTGTTAAAATAATTTGGTCATATAATTAAAAATAACTGTTCCTGTACCTTTGATGAATAGATTTCAGCAGGACTTATTTTGACATTTAAAAATCAGCACTTGTTGAATAACAAATGCATTTAAAAATGCAACAATGAATATATTATAAAATTGATAATGACAAATCATTGATCAACCATTAGGCCTATTGGATGTGGCATACAAACCAAAATACAAAACTGATTTTTTTTCTTTTGATCATTTCAAGGTAAATATTATTGTATATGTACAATTATATGGGTGAGCATTTTTTTGAACCTACAACACTATTACTGGTAATTTCAGTTTTGAGACCTTTACAGGCAAGTCCGTTTGAAATTTATTGAGGATTTGTACTACATTGATTGACAGTATCTATAGTTTTGACATGTTAACAGTAACAGGTATGATTTGTGTTACCTGTAACAGGTATGGTATGTACTAATATGTTGTACAAATTATTATGACTCACATATTTATAAAGACTTGTGTGCAAGAATCTGGTTACTCAAATTCCAGCCATTTTTAGTAAATGAAGATTTTTGGGATGCTTTTTTAGGTTGTGACAAACATTGAAAACATAATGCTATTTATGACGTTATACCACTTTGCCAATTCTTGTATTAACTGACATTATTGAGAATTTATTACTATGGAATTTATTTTATTTTAACATGATATTAATTAATTAATTTTTTTTTAATAAATGAACCTAGTGTGGTGCATAACAGTATCACAAAACTAGAAAATGATAAAAATGTGGGTTACGGAGTTCTTGCACACATATTCAGGTTCTTGCACCACTATTAAAGTCTTGAGTTGTAAACTTTGTAAAATGTAAAATATTCCATAATATATTGTTTTGTCCAAGCTGTTTTGTTTAGTGTGTCATTTATATTTAGTTTAGAGAAGTCTTTTTTGTTTACTAGTAATATGTTCTGTTGGTTTTGTGTTGTTAAGTTTTTGTTTATTATTTGTCATATTCTGTAATATTGTCCAGCATATATTACTGGAATACCAAATTTCATAACATAACAAACAGTGCATATGTTTATAGTAATGTACTAATAGTATCCAATCTGGATGTAGTAGTAGAATCAGGTAAATAGTTTTGAAAATGAAATATATTTTGAAAATAGTTGAATACATGTATTTAATATTTTATATGCAAACAAACCCCCAACTATACTTAGTGTTTTGTGTTTCTTTTTTTGGTATTTTTTATTTACTAATTTCATGACCATGGAAAGATATGAATTAAACATAAGTTTATATTGCATTTATAAATGTGTTTATTATGCATAATTCAGTTCAAAATCATGTAATATTGGTGTGCTGACCTAGATATTGTATACTATAGTTTTTGGACTTCTATTGAATTTCAGTGGTATTGTGTTAAGTAAAACTATGTAGTGATTCTGTCCATAATAAGAGTCTTCTGTTTACTTGTAGTGTTATTGGTCACTGGAATTTTCCCCATTACAGCTGATGCATCACACTCCTGTCTGTGGGATGGTGCATATAAAATATCCCTTGTTACTAATGGAAAAATGTAGCAGGTTTCCTCTCTAAGACTATATATCAGAATTACCAATACCTGATTATTAAAAAAACAAAGTGTTTTAGTTGTATCATTAAAACCCCCACTTTATATGTGTTTTTTCCTTTTAGTAATTCCAAAGTGTTGCTTGCATGTCAAAGACAACTGGCTTCTCATTGATAAGAGTAGTTTGTGTAGTCATATTAGTCATTGCACACTGCTGTTGTTATTGGTTAAATCATTGATTAAGTTCTTTAAATAATAAAATTGTTCACCATCTCAAATATAATTATCACCAAAACATTGTTATGGGCTGACATATACTATAAACATAGTTGTATACGGTACTTTTAAGCTCATTAAAGATTGAATTATATAAAATGTATTTCTTGCCACCAAGTAGGCACATTTTCTATTTGCATTTTCATTATATTTCCATGTTTAATACAAATAATTATCTTATTAAAATTGTTTTATTTTTTGACACAATTTTTCAGTTTATGCAATGAAAAAACTATTTTTTGAGCAAGGTGCTCTTTTGAGTTATTGTAGTTTTAGAATGTTTACAAAATACTTTTGTATTTGCTAAAAATAAATACATTTATTTGTCAGAATGTTTTGTGTTATTTATTATTACTTGTTTCTTAAAAGATTTATTACATTTAGTCTCAGAGATGCATGAAATCAAGGAATGTGGAGTTATTTCCCTTTTTCACATTGCAATTCAAATGATTTGTTTTTTAATTTTATTAAAAAAGTATATATAAAAATAGCATAACAATAAAACCAAAGAACAAAGGAGCACAAAAAGTTTTAGTTGTTAAAACCAGTAGGGCTGTACTCATTGAGGCCACTGGGGTGAACAGTATTCAGTTTATGTATCCAAATGGATTCTGCAAGGTCTAACTTAGCTTGGTTTCTGTCAACTTGCTGCAAAAGAACACAACTGTAGTCATGGTGTTGTAAATTGAAGTGAGGGGCCACATGGGGAGCTTTATCTTTTTTATTATATTTGATGTTATGTCTGTGACCAGAAAGTCGTTTACTGAATATTTGAATGGTCTGCCCAACATACTGTATTTGATAATGTTTGCAAGTAAGGCAGTATATGACATATGATGAAGCACAGTTGAAGGTGTTTTTTATTGTAAAAGTTTTATTAGTTTTACTGGTGATCGAGTCTGTGGTAAGCATAACAGCACAAGTTTTACACTTGGACCGCCCACAAGGGCTGCAACCCCAAGCCTGTGGTATACTGGTATTAGTTATCCGATGCAGTTGGTTACATTTTAAAATGTTAGCATTTTTACGTTCAGCAATGGTGATGGGTGTGGCCACTAAAGTATTAGCCATCCTTTCACTAGTATGAAGAATGTTTGTGTCTTTGGAAAATTAACGGAGGTTTGGTTGCCTCGGATCATAGGTAGTTACCCAAGGTACAATAGTTTTGGTCGACTGGGATTTATATGTACTGTAATAATTCAGCTCTAGGGCGGTTCTGTGCTTTTGTGAACATGGCCACAACTGTTTTTTTTTATATCCACAATTTAACAAGTATTCAGTGAACTCTAGAAGGTGTTGTCTTTCCCATTCAGGTTTACTGCATATACGGCGAATTCTGATAGCACCACTGTAAGCCATAGAGTTAAAAAAAAATTTTTTTTGCAATACGAGTTGTTTTACTGATCATCAGTGTTCTAAAATATTTTTTAAGATAAAATATTTTGTATATTTTGAGGGATTTGTGACAATTTAAAAAACTGATTCTTCACTTCAAAAAGAACTCTTGTACAAAGACTGGGTTGTTGTTCAACGTCCGTGATGTAGCATTCATCGGAGGCCGTTCCACTGTGGTTAAGCCATCGGACTACAGGCTGGTAGGTAAGGGTTCACAGCCCAGAACTGACTCCCACTCAGAGCAATGTTTAACAACTCAGTGGGTATGTGTAAGGCCACTACATCCTCTTCATTCTCACTAACCACTAATCCTGGATAGACAGCCCAGATAGCTGAGGTATATGCCCAGGACAGCGTGCTTGAACCTTAATTGGATATAAGCATGAAAATAAGTTGAAATGAAAATAATAGGAATAGTCCAAATGACAAATATCACAATAGTTAGAGCACTCGCCTGAGGTACTTGGGGTGTAGGATCAAACATCCTCGTTAAACTAATTTTTCATCCCTATCAGTGCCCCATGACTATCAATGGCCATAGTATGTGCTGTCCTACCTGTCCATCCAATAGCCAATGATTAATTAATCAATGTACTCAAGTGGTGTTGTTAAACAAAACAAACTTTTAGCATACCAGTACTGTTAAAAGACCTAATAGCCACTGCTTGACTCACCAGTGTGCTGAGGTGTCAACAAACAAACATTTCTTTCCTTTGAACAGACCACTAAAACTCGAGACTTGTGTTTTCCATATTTTATTGACAATATCAGCAAGGTATTTAATCAACATGCCACAGACTGCTCCGATATGCATATACTGCAATACATAAATTACATACTTTACATGCGGCTCACAGACGAATGGTCATCGTCGGCGAAGCAGTAACAAGATATAGCACCAGTACCGTACATCTTCACAATAAACAAACTTAAAATGTCGTACTCTATCCACTATCCACAACAGGAAGAAGCCTAACAGGGAGGGAAAAGGGGAGGGTTAAGGATGAACACCCCCAGTCTCTCCTGAAAGCAGAAACACTTTAATAAATATATATTTAAAAACAAATGCTGTTGTACTGATTTTACAATTTAATGTTTTACATAATGAGCTTATTAATCATGTTAAAAGCCACTTTTTATTATATTAAATAAGGTACACCCACCCCCAAGTTTGAAATTAATTACTGTTAATATAAATCATATGCATATTTAAAAATATGAATATATTTGATGAGCATTTGTGCTTTCAGAAAAATGACTACAGTAATCCACTACAGTGTTACTGTATATGTGGTGCAAAATTTATTTAAAAAAGAAAGAGCATTAATATAAGCTGGAAAGTTAAACAATAATAATATCTTATTCCAGTATTATTAAAGATATTTTTCAGTACCATTGTTTATACTGGTAAACATAACTTGACAACTTGCAGGTAACTCAAGTTTCAAGTACCTGGTAGTTTATATTGCTCCGTCCTTACTCCCCCACCCCCATTCTCTACATTACACAGTCTGGATCCGGTTACAAAAATTAGCACTTTAGTCATATTTTGATGTGAATCAGTTTCCATCCAATGAAATAATGAAGCCTTATTTGTAAACATGGCAGTGGTTTGTGCACATATTAAAACATACTGAAAAAGTATACATCCAATATAGTGCCAACATTTGAATTACCGGTATTGAAACTGTAGATTTTGTAGAACATTAAAGGGGTGCCATATTAATAAAAGTAAACATTTTACAATTGTACACCGTTAAGAAATGTAACACATAAAGCATCACTAGAAATAACACTTTAAGAAGAGCATTTTGTAGATCAGTACTGACTAATAACTCTGATATTAATATACGGTAGTAATTTACATATTAAATGTATGTTAGTAGTTGAAATATTTATTAGCTGTTTAAATACTGTAAGCAATTAAAAATTAATTAAAAAACCCCATCTGTTTGACACAATATCTAGTGTGACGTGGCTATGGCATTTTTATTTTTTAACTTAAA